>APFE031352184.1:228942-291546 GCA_000404065.3 Pinus taeda | reverse complement strand
AAAAAAAATTGGCATTAAACCCCCGACACAAGAAATAATAAGTAATAACCACCTCATTTAATAGAAATTACTACATTATTTGCATTTTGCAATGTGAATGAAAAATGGCAATAAGAGGGTGCATAAGAAAGTTGAAAAAAAAAAATGAAGCTTGCTCTTCAAATATGGAGAAAACCCTTGCACTGGCTCATGGGCATGAAAATCATAGCAAATGAAAAAAAAACAAAGAAACAAAATTTTGGTAGGCAAAGAGGCAATCAAGCATAATCCTAAATCTATGAAAAAATCATTAACATAAGGGTTTTGAAGAACACACCTGTTAATGGAAGAAATGAAGTTTTTCTCACTGTTCTTCAATCTTTGATCCACAAAAAAATCTTAGTTGGTGGTGATAATCATTGTTTGATCCTCAATCCTCCTTGACAACCACCACAAAACTCTTCCCCTTCCTTCTCCAACATTCAAAAACAAAAATGAAAAAAGAAAAAGACAAATTTTCCTTTTTCTAGCCACGACCTAGCTTGCGCGATGATATTTTCTGTCGTCGTACGCTATTTTGTCGAGATATCTAGGAAATATCGCGATATTTTCGGGAGCCAAAATATCGCGATATTTTCGATTATCAGCGATATCTCGCTGATATTATCATCACTGGTTAAGGTAGTTGAAGATAAGATGTCTTGCAGGTTAATAGTGTTGGAAATATTGAGAGGGGGGGTGAATCAGTCTTTATTACTTTTTGTCCTAGTGATTGCCAAAAGCATATATAGATATATATATGTATACACAGAACACAGAGATCAATAATCGGAATAAATGCTTTTATTAAAACTCAAGACAGTGCAATGAAATAAATACAATATAAGTATAAATTTGATTGTGAATTAGTTGCCAAGCTCCAACTTGGACTTCAGTGAGGCTCTAACCTCCAGAGCACCAACTCTGTTTTGCAGTGGTTCTGCACTTAGGAGCGCCTACCCCCAATGACTTCAGTCCTGTTCAATTCTGAGGCTCCAACCTCTTGGGCTCCAACCCAACTTTGGTATACACTAATATGCTGCTGCACTCTATTTAGCTTCCGCTGCTTCTGCTACCCCTTTTGCCTCTACTACTTCCACTATCTCATACTCAGGGTATTCAACACAACAACCGCACCGCTCGTTCTCTGTTTTTTTTTTTGTTTTTATACATTCTCATGCCTTTGTCCATTCGTTTCTGCTTGCTTGCTGGCTCTTTGGCTTCCTCCTTGCTCGCTTGAGCTTCGACTTCCTCAACACTCGCTTGACCTTCTGGCTTCCCTTCTCCATTTGCTTTAGCTTCCTATGCCACGTCATCCTTTTATCGCAATTGCCGCTTCCGGAGGTTCGCACATAACACAATCGATTGCCGATGGCCGATTCCCCTGCTGGACACGATATTATATAAACTGCAGTTGATATTCTCGTTGGGTCCGAAACCTTATCACAATCGGCGATCGCAAGGAAAGGGCCGCTTAACACTGTGTTTCGTCTGCTCCGAATTCCCGATGCGATAATCGCTATCGGCGATCGCAATGGTCCACTTGATACTTCATGACTTTCGCTCCCGACGCGTCTGATGCAATATAAAAATAAACAGAAGTTAATATACCTATCGGGTCCGCAACCTTATCGCAATCGGGGGTTGCCCTTGGCGGAGGTCCGATGCGATATCGCTATTGGTGATCGCAAGTTGCACAGGGTCAGGTCCGATGCGATATTGCTATTGGCGATCGCAAGTTACATATGGTCAGGGCCTTACACACTTGTGATACCCGCTCCGAAATGCCGATGCGATAATCACTATCGCAAATCGCAAAGGTTCAGGGCTTGACGGCTTGCGATATAGCAACGGATGCGATAGCTGTTAATACATATATAGATGGGTTTTGCCTTTGATAGCTCCCGATTGTGTAATCTGCTTCCTCTGATGGCTCTGTTTTGGCTCTGTTTGCTGTGGTGGCAGTTGCACGCATACATGTGATAGTTGTTAAATGCATGCGTATAAGCTCTCCGATCGTTGTTTGCGTCCTCTGTTGCTTCGATGGCTTTTTGCGTCGTTTGTTTGCTTTGTCTACACCTTTGTTGCTCCGATGGCTCTGCTTGTAGCTGTTACCTGCATACATATAAGTTCTCCGATGACTTATTTGCATGCCTCCATTGGCTCCGTCAGCTCTTTGTGCCGTTTGTTCCTCTGGTGGCTCCTCTTCTTTGGCTCTGTCTCCTTCCTTGAATATTGCCATATTGACATCAATGACAATCTGTGTCCAACAAATATCCCTCATTCAAACCTCTAGGCATGCTTAAATCAGGTCATTAACTCAATAAGTACCAAGATACTTAATGGACCCTTAAAAAAATTATACCATACTTCCTATGGGCTTAGAATTTGAGGCTCTCATTAATCCTGTAACAGGAAGGTTGTATTATTAATGGAAACATTCAATTTTGCATGAGAATCATTAGAACACAATTGAACAATCTTGGCTAATCAGACATTCGACAATGGAACCAAGCAAAAAAAATAAAAAAAATCTTCTCCCAACCACTGACAAATTACCAATACTATTGAATTCCTGTGCACTCTCACTCCCTAGCACATTTAGCCTGTTTCAATGGTTGTATCACCAGATACACTAGGGTGGATGGAGGTGTTTTCTCACCTCCACCGTTCTATTCTAAGGGTAATTAGTTGCGCCAAGTACACTGGAGATGTTCCACACCTCCACACTGTTTAATTGAGATAATTTGGTTGTCATAAGTGCACTTAGGGAGTCCAAAGGTGTTCCACACCTCCACCCTTCTCACTTAAGCATGTTCAGTTGCAAAATGTATGCTAGGGAGTCCAGAGGTGCTCCACACCTCCATCCTCAGTATTGAGAATATCTACTTGTCATCGGTACACTAGGGAATCCATAGGTGTTCCACACCTCCACACTTCAATAGGTGCACTAGCGAATCCAGAGGTGTACCATACCTCCACCCTTCTTACTTAAGCATGTTCAATTGAAACAAGTATGCTAGGGAGTCCAGAGGTTGCTCCACACCTCCACCCTACTTATTGAGAATATCTAGTTGTCATCGGTACACTAGGGAACCAAAGGTGTTCCACACCTCCACCCTTCCGACAGGTGCACTAGAAAATCTAGAGGTGCAATATACCTCCACCCTTCTGGATTAAGTATATTCAATTGCAAGCTTATTCCGGGATTCCAAAGGTAGTCTTCCTCCACCCAACAACCATCAGGGATTCCAGAGATAAAATCTCCACCCTCACTTGACTTAAGGATTCCAAAGATATTGCTCCACCCTGAGATAGAAACTCCACCCTGAGCTAGGATTCCAGAGTTTACTCAATTTGAAGTGAGTCTAGGGTAGTAGAAAGCCTGCACCCCTTATTCAATGAGGGATTCCGAAAGGTAGAATCCTCCACCCTCAATCAACCAAGAACCCCAGAGAGCTAGTCCATCATTTTTTTCCTAGAGACAAGGGTTTAAGTTTATTCTATAGGGCTATGACGAACGCAAGCTTTTCCAGGTGTTCCTACAACACTTGTTGGAAGATGTCTAAGCAATGGACATGACTGCAAGGTTCTTGCTCTCTTTAAAGTAAATTTAACCATGTAATACATATTCCTACCCATATTGTATATCACAAGGGACATCATTATAAGGTCTTTTCCCTCTATAGGGTAGACGCAATCATATCCATTTCTGAAAGGTCACCCCACCACCCATATTCCATAGATGTATGTGAGACACAAAGAGTAATCATGTTCATGTTTAATTTCCAAAAAGCTCATTTTCACCATTAAACCATGCCCTAAAACCCATACGCTAATTGGTTGCAGAGGCAGAAAAATTTTAGTGCAATAAACGATAAAGATATAATCCGAGAACATCATAGGGATTCACCTTTAATACTGCGACTTGGGCTTGCCATCATCGTGGTGCCTAACCCACAGTTCCCAGGTGCGCATCCCTCCAAGCAGCAAAAATGCCCTCCTCTTTGTCCTTCCCTTCCCCTTCTTTTATACTGCTTGAATTCCTTCTTGGTTAGTTAGGGCCCGACCTCTATGGCCCAACTAGGGATGATCGGTTTTGCAGGTCCCTTGATTGCCTGCCATTTGGCTCCTCAACCATAACTACCTTATAAGCTTAGTATTACTGCTTACTTTGGTACATGTCATAAGCTCACTTGTACAAGGATTACTTTTATTCATGGAACTATGATTGCCATTAGTTTAGCTAACATCATACTTTAAGTGATGTATATGACAAATAGAGCCCTTGCTAGGTTGACATTTGAAGCCAAACAATTTCTTAGAGGGATGGAATACTATTTTTTTCACGATTCACAAACCAAGAACTACGGGATCCCCCTTTTCATTCTAGGTAAGGTGACGGAGGGATCATACTATTCGATCCTTTTCATGGTTTTGCTGGAGGTCCGTAGGAAACCACAATCTATAAGGTCTCCTCTTTATTCCCTAAATGTATTGTCCCAAAAGAGATTTCAAATCGGGAAATCTTTCAGTTTACTCTCTGATTTACAAGAGATTTTTCGGCGTAAATCACAAGATCTATCATTTGTCAACGTGTTTCGAACCAGCTAGTGTGGTTCATTGCCAGGACAAGTTGAAGAACCAGATCCAGCTTTGCATGTTAAATAGCTTGAGCAGAGCCTCCAACGGCTAACTAGGCCAACGGCTAAATTGGACTAGGGACCTTACCTCTAAAATAAATATATAAATAATTTAATTTAATTGGAGGTTAGTTATAATAAGGGACCTTACATCTAAATAAATATATAAAATTTTTAATTTAATTAGTTGTTAAATTAATAGTTAGTTAAAAGGTATTAACTATTTAATAAATACATATAAAATATAAGTATTAGAATAAAATTTATAATTAACTATTTATAGAGTTATTAACTATATATATAATGTAATATCCCTAACCCGGAATATTTCTTAAACCCCAGCAAAGTCTCAACCAGAAAAACGTACAAGTGGTATAGTAGCCGAGAAAGTCACAGAGATACAATAACAATAGTGCAACGACAATAGTGTATATATTAAATATAAACATATACTCAAGAAATGTAGCGAGAAATGCTAAGCCATTTTATTACACTGAGCAATAAGATGAGTACAAGAGGTGGACAGAAAGATGGCCCCTCGACTTGCATGTGGCAAGTGAAGAAATACACTCAGAATAGCAAAGAATGGCCTATCTCAGAACTGCGTGGAAGCTGCTGGAGAACTGCCATGCTGCTTCTGGAAATCAAATGAGGATTTGGGGATGTTCCCCTCAGAAAAAGATGAAACTCTGGAATCAGACTCTACTCAAGAAACCCAGAAAAACCCAGAAAGATTTCCTGGAATAGCCAACCCCCGAAAATCACACCCTTGGGGCTTTGTGCAGTCCCTCAATGCTTTGCGCTGCCACTGAATGAAACCCTCTGGAAATCTCTCTGAAACCTCTGCAAAAACTCTCCAATATGCAAGGGTTGATCCCCTGCTCAACCTCCCAGCATAAATCCTCCTGCAAACCCTCAATCCAGAACTTCTGCTAGAAGGAATTGCGTCATCCCTCTCAGGCCTGCGCAATCATCTACAGTGCTCAATCCTCCTGCCAATTACCAACGAAATTGTTGCAAAAACACTGATGGAACTACCTTGCTCGAGCAGGCACTTGAAGTCCCCCGGGGCTAAGGGTGAGATCTCCCAACGGAGACACTCAATGCACTAAACAGTGCTGCAGACTAGCTAAATAGCGAGCGTGCTCAGAATTCGAAATGACTAGCTCAAATGCACATAACTAAATGATCAAAATGAGTGGGCTCCTCTCTCTTTTATAGCCTTTGCCTCTCTCAATCCCAGGGCTCATCTCCTCCTGCGTGATTCCCCTCTTGCCACGTGTTTCTTCCCTCCTATGCAGTCTCTCCATGTGTCTGCGTGGGCTCCATTTCTGCCTCCCCCTTCGGCCCCCCTTGGCTCCCCTTTAAGTCACAACGTTGTGCTACTAGGAAGTGACTTTTTATTCTAAAAGTGAGTTATGTCCCCTGTCCTCACATTTTTTTATTGACAAATAACAATAGAAGGCAAAAATTGAACAAAATCGAATATTCCAATTAGCCATGGCTAATAAGGAATATTACAGTCTCCCCCGACAAAATGGTGCTTGTCCTCAAGCAACTGAAGTGATGGCTGCTGCAAGATCTTCTCACTCTCCCAAGTAGCATCCTCATCCAACAAATTCTTCCACCTCACCAAGAATTCCTGGACTGTCCTGCTCCACAGCTGCCTCTCCCCGGTATCAATGATAGCCTCCGGCTGCAATACCAAATGCCTCTCGTCATCCATGGGTGGTAGCTCATCTGTCACAGTCACTTGTTGCCCCAATGCCTTTTGAGGCATGATACATGAAAAATGTTCTGAATCTCGCTGCCTTGGGGCAACTCCAACTCATATGCAACTTGTCCAATCTTGCGTATCACCCTGTACGGCCCATAAAAGCGTGGCTTGAGCTTCTCAGCCCCCTGTCGATATGGCTGTAGTCGTAGGTAGACCATGTTCCCTACCTCAAACTGTCTCTTGACCTAACCCCTGTTGGCATACAGCTTCTGCTGGTCCTGCGCTGTAGCCATGTTATCCTTGAGAGCTCAGAGAATATCCTGACTCTCTTGGATCCAAATCATGGCTCTAGGAGCCTTGCTATCAGCAAACATCACGTCAGCAAAAGATAAAGGATGATACCCATATAAGGCATAGAATGGTGACATACCAATGGACATGTGATGTGAAGTATTATAGTAGTATTCCCCAGAGGCAGCCACTTCAAACATGCTCGCTGCTGCCCGCTGACATAGTTATGCAAGTATCCCTCTAGCCACTTTTTAACTATCTTTGTCTGTCCGTTCGTCTGTGGGTGATAACAGGTACTCGGTGTCAACTCCGTCCCCACCAACCGGAAAATCTCTTGCCAAAACCTGCCCATGAAACGACTGTCTCTATCAGTGATGATGGTCTTAGGAAGACCATGTAGTCTGAAGATCTCTTTGAAGAACAGCTCGACTACCTGTGCTGCTGTATAGTGTGCGGATATGGCAAAAAAATGTGCGTACTTTGTCAGTTGATCAACGACGACAAAGATACAATCCTTGCCCTGTACCATGGGCAATCCTGTGATGAAGTCCATTGAAATACTCTACCATTTCCCCTCTAGAATGGGAAGAGGCTGCAATAATCCCGCGGGATGGCTCATCTCTCCCTTGTTCCTCTGGCAAACATCACACTCCCTGATGTGCTGGAGTACGTCCTCCTTGAGGCCCTTCCATGAGAACCTCTCTCTAATGGCCCTGTAGGTTTTGGTAAACCCTTGATGTCCTACCAATGGTGAATCATGTGATGCTTGGAGTATCTTCTTCTTGAGCTGAGACCCCTCAGTCAAGAAGATCCGGTCCCTGTAATAGATGATCTCATCGACCACCCTGTCCCTGTCATCTGCCACTTGCCCATCCAGAACCTCACATGCAAACCTGTCCTTGGAGTACTCTACTAAGAGTTGAGCCCTCCAGTCTGTATCTAAGCTCATAAGAGACAACTTGGCTGGTCTACGTGAAAGGGCATCTGCTACCACGTTGTTCTTACCCTTGACATACTCAATGTCAAAGTCACATGGTTGGATCTTACTGATCCACTTCCGCTGCCTCTCCTGTAGCTGCTTCTACTCCAAAAAGAACTTGAGGCTGTTGTGATCAGTGCTCACACTGAACCTGTTACCCATCAAATACTGTCAGTACTTAGCCAATGCATGCATTATGGCTAGCATCTCCTTCTCGTATATAGAATACAACCTCTCGTGTGGAAGGAGCTTCCAGCTCTCAAAGGCTATAGGGTGACCTCCTTGCATCAACACTACGCCGATCCCCTCTCCCGATGCATCACATTCCAAAACAAATGGTTGCGTAAAATCTGGTAACGCAAGCACTAGCAGCTGCTCGTAACCTCCTTGAGCTTGTTAAAGGCTCGTTGCGCTGTATTCGATCAACTGAAAACCCCCTTCTTCGTCAAATCTGTCAGGGGTGCAGAAAGCTGTGAGAAACCTTTGACGAACTTCCAGTAGTAAGTACAAATGCCAATGAACCCTCAAAGTTCCGACATGCTTCTTGGCTCCGGCCATTCTTTGATGGCCCTGATCTTCTCCTTGTGGACTCTCACTCCGTCCACCCCTATGATGTGTCCCAAATACAACATCTCTGTCAACCCAAACTCACACTTGGAGAGTTTGGCATAGAACTGCTGCTCCTGTAAGATATGCAATATTGTCTAGTGTTGCTGGAGATGCTCCTCCCAAGTCCTGCTGTAAATGAGAATGTCATCAAAGAATACCAACACAAACTTCCTCAAGTGACTACGAAAGATGTGATTCATGCTGGACTGAAATGTAGTGGGGGCATTGATTAGCCCAAAAGGCATCACCAAGAACTCAAAGTGCCCATAGTGACACTTGAAGGTGGTCTTGGGAATGTCATGCTCCCTCACGCAAATTTGATGGTACCTAGATCTCAAATCAATCTTTGAGAAGAACTGTGCTCCCCTCAACTCGTCCATCAACTCATCGATCCTGGGTATGGGGTACCTGTTCTTCAGGGTCTTCTTGTTCAGGTCCTTGTAGTCAATGCACATCCTCAATGTATTGTCCTTCTTCTTCACCAACACCACAGAAGAAGCGAAAGGACTCGTGCTTAGTCGAATGTGCCCAAGAGCCAGCAACTCTTGGATAGCCCGCTCAATCTCATCCCGATAGGACTTGGGGTGGCTATAGGGGGTGGTGATCACTACCTGTATGCCCTGCTCAAGCTCGATGGTGTGCTTAAACCCCCGATCCAGTAGCTGTCTTGGTGGAATGTCCCCAAACACTATGGCATACCGATCAAGGATGGACTGTATCTTTGGATGTATTGTCTACCCTGTAGTCCCTGCCATTGATGCACGCAACTCCATTGCCCACTCTATGTCTCCCTTCCGAAAGACTACCTCCATCTGATGAGCTGACACAGTCTGAGGCAGATATGTGTGCTGTCCCCGTATCTTCTCATGCCTCCCTGTCTTCTCATCATCCCACTTCATCTTTAGGGTCTTCCAATCCGTTGTGACCTTCCCTAGAATGATAAGCCATTGAACACCCAGTATCATGTTGGTGTCTGGGATATCGACCACGAAAAAGTGGTCAGTCAATGTGTAGGTGCCCATCGTCACTGAAAGCTCTGGAACATAACGAGCACACGTCATGGTCTGATCTCCTGGGACCAACACTGAAAACCCATCGAAGCTCTCTGTCTGTATACCTCTCCGCTTAACCATCTGTGCATCGATGAAGTTGTGGGTTGCCCCACTGTCAACGAAAACTGACATTCGCTGGCCACGTACTGCCCCTCGTACGCGTAGTGTTAGATACTTGGGAACTCCTGGCAATGCTGCAAGGGCCGCTCTGGTAGGTGCAAAAGATGTACCACCTGCTGCTGGCGGTGGAGGTGGCAAAGGTCCCTGTATGGCATGGCTATCTCTTGCCTCCACATCATCCTCGTCATCCTCTTCTCCACTGCTCTCGGAGAAGACCTCAATAAAATGTGCTTTACTAGCAACACATCTATATCTTGGTACTCACGGCTCCTGACATGTGAAGCACAATCACTTCTTCTTCAGCTCCCTCTTGACATCGTCCTCAATCTATACTCATCCTGGATTCCCCTTTGGAGGTGGAATCCTCACATCCTTCCCCTTAGACTGAAAAGGCTGTCTTTGGGGGTAAGGTGTCCTGGTCCTGGGTAAGGCATCCTGTAAGTCCCGGGTCTTGCTGATAGCGTCCTGGAGTGTGGCTGGTCTTGTGGATCAGACTAGACCCCGAAGTGGCTCTGCTAACCCCTCAACATACATATAGGCCCTCCATGCTGTGGATAGGTCTGGCACCATCACAGAGGCCCTCAAGAAATCTGCAATGTAGGTCTCTGGGCTCCTTATCTGTTTGAGCCTCGTCAGCTCAACAAAATGTTGCTCTGGATCCTTCTGATCAAATCGCTCCATCAATCTCCTGGTAAACTCCGCATATGTTGTCACTATAGAGTGCCCGGGTGTAACCGTCCTGTGAAACCACCAATCCTGGGCCTCACCATCCAAATGTAATGTTGCCACCTTGATGGCCTCTGCCTCCGACATCTGGTTAAGCTGGAAATAACTGTCCAGCTTCTCCACCCAAGACTTTGCCGAACTGTTTGATGAACCATCAAACGTAGACAAGTGGAATCTACTAGCTGCACGGTGGGTGTCACCATCATGGTAATGCAGATTCCTCTGTGGTGATCGCGGGGCCCTACTATCCCGCTGGAGTTGAACAAAGTCTCTGAATGAAAGAGCATCCTTAAACTCCTTCCCGTAGGCCTGGTACTCTGCAAAATAATCGCGATATGGCCGGGCTTTGCCACCTGCTGGGCTCCGACCCCCGTGTCTGCTCTTAAGAACGTGGGCATGGTAGAGCGTGTAGGGACATGCGAGGCCACTTGCTGCACAGTATAACACTGCTCTGGCAAATGATGGGATGCACCTGATCCCTCACCAATCTGATAAAACTTGTGGGCTCTCACCCTGTCTGGCCTCTACTGCCATGAATCTCTGCCCCATCACCTCAATCTGCCTCGACAGATCTTGCACTGATTTGAGGAGCATATTCGCAAATCTCTTCCCGTCCTCGTCTGCCGTCGGATCCCTCTGCTCTACGTCCACTGTTGGCTCTTTCTGTTGTGCGTCCACCATAGGAACACAGTCTCCCTCCCTGTAAGTATTCTCCAACCTACGTCCAGTGTCTCTATATCTCCTACCTCTGTAACAAATGCAGGGTTTTTTCCCTGGTGTCATCACAGGCTGAGCCAGATCTATGCTCTAATACCACTGTAATATCCCTAACCCGGAATATTTCTTAAACCCTAGCAAAGTCTCAACCAGAAAAACGTACAAGTGGTATAGTAATCGAGAAAGTCTTAGAGATACAATAACAGTAGTGCAGCGACAATAATGTATATATGAAATATAAACAAATACTCAAGAAATGCAGCGAGAAATGCTAAGCCATTTTATTATACTGAGCAATAAGATGAGTACAAGAGGTGAATAGAAAGATGGGACCTCGAATTGCACGAGGCAAGTGAAGAAATATGCTCAGAATAGGAAAGAATGGCTTATCTCAGAACTGCATGGAAGCTGCTGGAGAACTGCCATGCTGTTGCTGTTGCTCGAAATCAAATGAGGATATGGGGCTGTTCCCCTCTTCAGAAAAGCTGAAACATTGGCATCGGACTCTACTCAAGAAACCCAGAAAAACCTAGAAAGCTTTCCTGGAATAGCTGACCCCCGAAAATCACCCCCTTGGGGTTCTGCGCAGTCCCTCAATGCTCTGCACTGCCACTGAATGAAACCCTCCAGAAATCTACCTGAAACCTTCGCAAGAACTCTCCAATATGCAAGGGTTGATCCTCTACTCAATCTCCCAGCACAAATCCTGCGGCAAACCCTCAATCCGGAACTCCTGCTAGAAGGAACTGCGTTATCCCTCTCAGGCCTGCGTAGTCATCTACAGTGCTCAATCCTCCTGCCAACTACCAATGAAATTGTTGCAAAAATGCTGATGGAACTACCTTGCTCGAGGAGGCATTCGAAGTCCCTCGGGGCTAAGGGTGAGATCTCCGAACGGAGACACTCAATGCACTAAACAGTGTTGCAGACTAGCTAAACATCTAGCGTGCTCAGAAGTCGAAATGACTAGCTCAAATGCACATAACTGAATGATCAAAATGAGGGGGCTCCTCTCTCTTTTATAGCCTTTGCCTCTCTCAATCCCAAGGCTCACCTCCTCCTGCGTGATTCCCCTCTTGCCACGTGTTTCTTCCCTCCTGCGCAGTCTCTCCATGTGTCTGCGTGGGCTCCATTTCTGCGTCCCCCTTCGGCTCCCCTTGGCCCCCCTTTAAGTCACAACGTTGTGCTACTAGGAAGTGACTTTTTATTCTAAAAGTGAGTTATGTACTCTGTCCTCACTATTTTTATTGGCAGATAACTATAGAAGGCAAAAATTGAACAAAATCGAATATTCCAATTAGCCATCACTAATTAGGAATATTACATACAAATATTGGAATAAAATGTATGCTTAACTATTTAAAGAGTATAAAATTGGTTAATGAAGAAAAAAAATAAAAAAAAATAAACACACACACCATATATATATTATATATATATCTATGGTGTTGTATATATATATTATATTATTCTTAATGTGTGTGTATATATATATTATATATATATTCTTATATATATATATATTATATAATATATTATTATATATTATATACACTTAGAATAATCACAAAAATTACATTAGAATATATATATATATACACACATTAGAATAATCACAAAAATTTACTTGGGTTTAAGAGGATTTAGAGCCATTTATATTATAGAGGGCCCTTTGAAGCTGGAGCCAGACAAACTTCAATCTCTCCACCACCTCCTTGGCCTTCATCAACCATCGTTCTAGGGTTTGTTCTAAAATCGACAGGGCGTGCAGAGACAACCTTCTGCATCATATGCTAGAATTTCTGGAAATATCTTTGTGATCTCCATCCTCAATTCTCTTTTTAATGTTTGTGCGCAGTCCTTATGATAACACATCAATTTGTAATGTTAATGAAATCCATGCTTGAACGATTAGGAAATTGTCAACAAAGGTCTAAGCTTTTTATAAGGTCTTCCCTGGCATTTGTCCCCTAACCATATGAAAGGAGTTGTCTTATATTTGCCCACTTTAAAAAGTGGGTCTATATCTAAGTTCATGTCAAATTTCATAAACATATCTTTAGCCATCAATCCCTAACGAGGATGATACTTATATATATGCAAAATGATTAGGGTCATTACACTATCTCCTTGAACCTATGATATACAATCAGTGTTCGTTGATATGCCAAACTATACTAGATTGTAGAAATAAAAGAAAAATCCTAATGATAAAGAGTCAATACAATGAATCCATGACTTCATAAATAAGAGAATGAGGGAAGAGAAAAGTATTAGTGGCAAAATGAAAATTAGTACACTTGAAATATAAGAAATACATCTGTGTTTTGACCTTTTATGTTTGAAGAATACATCTAAGTTTCAATCATATATGTCCAAGGGATAAGTCTTAAGCTTGACAACAATAAGTTTGAGAATCTATATGCATATACATTTGGGAAACACATAATTTAAGTATTAAGAGCAAGATCATGGCAACAAAATTAGTGGCTTTCAATAGGATTTTACCAACAATAATTTTTAGTACTATTTGCAACTATCAATAAGTCTTCCCTACCACATTTTGTTTATTTTTTTCTATTGGAACAATCTTTTTTCATGGCGTCTCATTGAGAAAATGTTTTATGAGTTCAAAGACCACAATTGTGTAATCTCAAGGCATTTTCTAGCCACCTTTGAATGAGTCTTTTAAGAAAAGTTAAAGGGGTTTTGCTCAGCTAAATTCGCAAAGGATTTTAACTATTTTTTAATTCTCTTGTACTTTTGCATGAGACTAAAGCTCATCAATCTTATCCATTCTTATCAAGACCATTAGCATCCTAAATTAGGTGCACATATACATTAACATCTAAGACCTACATTTCTTCCAACCTCACCGGGTGTCAATCTCCTTTATAGACCTTGAAGGAAGGTTGTTATAATCCTTGGATATAACTAGGTTAGTAGATTACAAAATGGTTGTTTGATATCCCAACAAAATTAACAGAAGGTAGGCTCTGCCGAGCCAACGACCTACCATTTGCCAAAATATGTGTGCAACTTTTTGTCCAAGGAAAAATAAAGAGGGTTGACATCATTTCCATCACAAAATCTCAATGTCACTTTGCACTATAGCTCAATAGACATCGACTTGTAAATTTATAATAGGTCTACACATCTTCATTTGTACAGTTCCCAGGTTTAGTAATTCCTCTCACCATTGAGAACTTGGTCATGCAACATTGTTCTCATGGCTCTAAGTAAAAACCACTTAAACTCCCAACTTATACAAATATGAAAAATGATTAAAATAAAATTACAAATTTATGAAATGATAAATACCGGCAAATGAAGAAAAACGTACAACCCTGAATCCATCACTTGATAAACTTGTTCACCCAACCAGCATTAGGTGACTTTGTTGATGATGAAGAGTCTTGATTGAGATTTTCTTTGGTAAGAATTGCACATATCTTTGCCATCAAGATTTTTACCAAATTGGACCCTCTAAACAGGCTCTTCAAACCAATCACCCACATCATCAACATTTTTTGAGTGAGTTGGTGTGCAAGGGAGGCTTTGAACGATACAATGTCACATCTTGAAAGCCCTAAGAGATCCATGCCCACTGCCACTGATGACCAATTGGGGTTGAACTTGCAGCCATGAAGGTACAAAGGATTCTTTCAACCTCGACCTTTGCAGTGAATTCATAAGCTCCACCATTGGTTGCTGCTAGGAACTAGTATCAGATAAGATCATAAGTGTTGGGCTTGCCAACCGTCTTGAGGCTTCAGAAGGCATTGAGGCAATTCTCTCTACATGAAGATGATGTCTAGATATTTTTCTATCAAGAAAAACCTTTTGAATACGAACTCTGTAATTATTAGACCAACCAAGCTTAGGCAACAGAGGCAAAGACGTAGATGGTGACAATAGTGGAGATAGAGGTGGAGGTGACTGAGAATGCCCCAACCAATGTGGAAGTTGGGGAGGAAATTAAAGATTTGTTAGGGGATCTTGAAGTCACGACTCCTTCAAGCGCTTGTCGAAGCGATGATTTATCATAAGCTCTTCTTTTGTCCATGGAAAAGATCTCCAAATAACCTTATCAAAACCAAAATAACTTTCCCCTTCCCTAGAAATGTAGAAATGGGTCGCCAAGTTTCACTAGAGCAACAATGGGAGTAAATCAACGATACTAACATGATGGCTAGTCACGACTCACTATAATGAAACTTTGATTTTTCAATCATAAGGAGATAATCACTAAAATGAAACTCAATTAGGTTGAATAATTTTGAAACTGTTTGTTTTTAGTAGTTATTGATTGAAGCATAAGTTTTTTTAGTAATTATTGACTTAGGTGGTGGGAAATACCATAATTTTTTTCCAGTAAGAAAAAAACATCCTTTTTGAATTAATATTAATGAAAAGTTGAAATTTACGTCATCTAACATATACTAAATGTACTTCACATCTATGATATGATATTCTAAATTTCTAATATGTGCAACATCTAATGTTCAAGCAATATCAAAATTCCCATAGGATTCAAAACAATTTCGTAAGATTCTAGTACTACTATGTTAATAATGTATGTTCATACTAGATAAACAATTTGATATACAGGTTAAATATTAGTATCCGATGTTCAATGGATATGACCCTATGTAATAGCCGCAGTTAAAAAATTCATGTAAAAAAAATAGAAGACCAAGGTCATGGGACGTGTATTCCAATTTGAATTTTGGGCAAAACATCGTAGTGCGAGTGTTCATTTGGTTTATTATGGCTAAGGAAATTGACAAAGGCTTTGGAAAGGCATGAGGCATTAATGAACGATACAATGTCACATCTTGAAAGCCCTAAGAGATCCATGCCCACTGCCACTGATGACCAATTGGGGTTGAACTTGCAGCCATGAAGGTACAAAGGATTCTTTCAACCTCGACCTTTGCAGTGAATTCATAAGCTCCACCATTGGTTGCTGCTAGGAACTAGTATCAGATAAGATCATAAATGTTGGGCTTGCCAACCGTCTTGAGGCTTCAGAAGGCATTGAGGCAATTCTCTCTACATGAAGATGATGTCTAGATATTTTTCTATCAAGAAAAACCTTTTGAATACGAACTCTGTAATTATTAGACCAACCAAGCTTAGGCAACAGAGGCAAAGACGTAGATGGTGACAATAGTGGAGATAGAGGTGGAGGTGACTGAGAATGCCCCAACCAATGTGGAAGTTGGGGAGGAAATTAAAGATTTGTTAGGGGATCTTGAAGTCACGACTCCTTCAAGCGCTTGTCGAAGCGATGATTTATCATAAGCTCTTCTTTTGTCCATGGAAAAGATCTCCAAATAACCTTATCAAAACCAAAATAACTTTCCCCTTCCCTAGAAATGTAGAAATGGGTCGCCAAGTTTCACTAGAGCAACAATGGGAGTAAATCAATGATACTAACATGATGGCTAGTCACGACTCACTATAATGAAACTTTGATTTTTCAATCATAAGGAGATAATCACTAAAATGAAACTCAATTAGGTTGAATAATTTTGAAACTGTTTGTTTTTAGTAGTTATTGATTGAAGCATAAGTTTTTTTAGTAATTATTGACTTAGGTGGTGGGAAATACCATAATTTTTTTCCAGTAAGAAAAAAACATCCTTTTTGAATTAATATTAATGAAAAGTTGAAATTTACGTCATCTAACATATACTAAATGTACTTCACATCTATGATATGATATTCTAAATTTCTAATATGTGCAACATCTAATGTTCAAGCAATATCAAAATTCCCATAGGATTCAAAACAATTTCGTAAGATTCTAGTACTACTATGTTAATAATGTATGTTCATACTAGATAAACAATTTGATATACAGGTTAAATATTAGTATCCTATGTTCAATGGATATGACCCTATGTAATAGCCGCAGTTAAAAAATTCATGTAAAAAAAAATAGAAGACCAAGGTCATGGGACGTGTATTCCAATTTGAATTTTGGGCAAAACATCGTAGTGCGAGTGTTCATTTGGTTTATTATGGCTAAGGAAATCTACAAAGGCTTTGGAAAGGCACGAGGCATTAATTGATATTTTATTTATGAAAATAATGGAAATTAGGAGAAAAGGAAGGGGAAAGGTCACAAGTTGCATGTGAGGAGGAAAATGAAGGAAAATAATGGAAAATGAAGAAAATAGAGACCTCATTGATAAAAAGGATTCTAAGGATCAATTCATGGCTTTTGTCAGTTCTATGGTCGAGCTCTCTCTATATTCTCTCTCTCTCTCTCTCACATACTCTTGGACACCTAGATTATTCTTGGAGCACTCTAGCATTACAGGAAAGAAGGCAAAGGAAGGATAAGAAAGGAAGTGGAAGCAAGGAAGAGCGGAATTCAAGCAGCTACAATGGGATTACTTGCAGGTATCCAGTTGCATTTATGATTTCCTTGTTAGTTTTGGCATGCATGGTACATGCATGTGTGTATATTTGGTTGTCTTGTTGTCATTGGCATGGGTTTTGCTAGGTGTGACTATGGTTTTCAACCCTGCCTTTCTATTTTCGGGGTAAACATGTGAAGAAGAGTTACTATGATATAATTCAACCTCTTAGATCACCTTAAGGAAGTGGAATCGACAAACCAAAACCCTTAATGCCTTCTCTATTAAGTACTATAGGACCCCCAAGGGCTAAACCACCCTTCCAGGTCTGTAGACTCTGAATTAAACCTTTTTCTTTAGTGCCCTGATCTCCCAGACACTAGCACAACACTACTTGATTTCGATTGAAACCCTCTAGTCACACGCATGGTGCCTACGAGGGAGCGATTGCAATCTTTTTCAACCTATTCTGTGCCTGAGACTGCAGGATTTAAGCCACTATTTCAGGCTAGGATCTAGACATCTACCCAAAACATAATGGAACTTTGTAAAACAATGAATGGCACAAGGAGAAAGCCTTCGATACAAATCTTAGACTCAATCCCCATGGATTCCTAATGATTCCATGGGAAAGCTCAACATGATCCTTCTTCAAGATTTCATGGTAGTCTCTTTTTCCATGCAATCCTTGCATCATACTGGCATAAACACATAACTGTGAGTGTATATATAAATACAACAATACACCAGTTACCTTACCTTATTGTACTAAGCACACTGCCTTGTAATTGAACACATACATATATCATATCTCAAGGGGCTCCAATTCCTTGATGGATCTGTCCATAACTAGAAACCGACTATTATACCTGTCAACTACATGCTCATAAATATAGCATATATCCAAATGATGTCAGGAAAAATCAAGGTTAAGAAGACTTCCTATATTCATGCCAAGCATTCATTTATAATTTCCTAGCAAGTGATTTCCAGTCATAATTCTTTGTTTTGCAGGTGTAAGGTAATTTTTGGTAAGGGTTTTCAACGAATATTCAGTGTATTTGGTCTATTTGTGGGCTAATTCTTTGTTTTGCAGGCTTATCATCCATTGAGGAAGGGTTTCCAAGTCCAAATTTTCATTTTCCTAGCCATTCTAGCCCTTGGAGGCCTAGTCGCAACCCTAAAGGCACTTTCAAGCCTAGCTGCTAGCATTAGAGGGGCTTCTAGCCCTAGCCGTTGGTTTTAAGAGGGAAGATCCATCATTCCTTAGGGTTTTGAGGATAATACATTTGTGTTGCAGGTCTTTGGAGAGTTGATCACCAAATTTTAGGAGCCTTTCTTCACTTATTTGTGGCTAATCTTTGTTAGTTTTCCCTAGCCGTAGCCTTGGAAGGCTTTATCTAGCTTGGACGTGGGGTTTTTGGTGGCTGGTATATTCTATTTTAGACTTACATTTGTGATTACAGGTGTTGGGCAGCTCACAAAGTGCATTCAAGGCCAAAAATAGCCTTATTGGTGCCATGACTAGCTAAATCAGCCATTCGACAAAGGTCTAGAGGCCTTGAGGGTTTGTTCTCCTTCCCTACCCCTCTCTTTGACTTACTGCATAAATCAAATCAGATCTGAAGCTAATATAACAATGGCCTAATCAAGTGCTAAATCACTCTAATTAAGCTTTAAAACATCTCTAAATAATTCCAATAACTCTAAGAAGTAATCCTCATTACTTAAGGGCTTATTTTCTATTGTGTTTCCTAGCTTCTCTTTCAAGTTTTGGGACTGCTTTCACATTAGTAGTTTGCTGGTCTGATTTGCATAAGTCTGATATTGAGAGAAGTTCATTGGTGAATTGGTCGTATAAGTTTTGCTTTGATGTTCTTGTATTTTTGCATTGTCATTGCATCGTTGTATCGTTGCATTATGTATCTAGCGTTCGTTGTTGGTCACTGTTAGCAATCTCCTCTTGTGCTAATGTACTTCATTGGTTTATGATCTAATGATAACTTGCTATTGGTCGTAACTATTGAGTAATATTGCTCCCGAATGCGGGTGATGGCGGGACGTGTTGAGAGGGTGGGCGGTCACGTGGGCAGGTGGCAGCCCAGAGGTGACAGAGGGTACCCTGCAAGGAATGATAAAACCTCGCATGAAATCCGATGGCAGAGGAATTTAATGCCAGTCCTCTAAACTTGAGCGAGCTGCTTGGCAACCAATGCAATGGAGGGTATTAACGTTGGAGGGCCTGTTCATCCGGGGGATATGGTTTGGCATAAGGTGAATTCCCTGATGCGCTCTGCGGAGGAAGGGGGAAGGGATCCAGAGTTCACTCAGCCTGTTTCAGAGACGGGGAAAAGCAGGCCCTGCTATTGCATTACAATTGCGCAGGTCCTCCGCACAGAAGCAGCTTGCGGCCTGCGTGAGACTGCAATTGGCAAATCCCGCGATGCAAAGGGAAAGGCAGAGAATGTGTAGCAGGCGAGGGGGCACTAGAGATAGAGCCTCCACGCAGAGGCAAGGTCACATTTCGCCCTCCTCCTCCATTGAAGTCACATTGGTGCCACAGCGGTTCCAAGGCAGCAATGATGAAGGTGGCAGAGGAGCTGGTAGAGACGCAAGAGCGGAAGGAGGTCAGGAGGAATCTCCCACGCTCAGGTATCGGCTTCCCTGCCCTCAGGCTAATTCAACCCTTATTATCTCTATTACGGTTGAACCTGGTGCTACACAGGATGAGGCAATTCACGTGGCAGACTATCCTAAGCATGGGGCAAAGCCCATACCGGAATGGCAACGCCAAAGCAGAGAAGAATCCCCCATCGCGTGCCATCCGGTTCGGGCAGGAACAAGTCATTTGGTTCATGGACGAGGGTCTGGAATTGACCTTGAGCGCCCGACCAAGGAATGCATCCCCTCAGCCTGTCCTATGGCGCTAGCTAGTCCTAGCAAGCCGGTTCAGGAAGGGCCCTCTGGTGCGGTCATCCCTCTCTCAGACTCTGATGATTCTCTCCTATTTGGGTGTCGAGTAGAAGAGGCGCCCTACACCACTGATGAAGAATGAGCTTGCTCTTGGTTACCTCTGCTGCAAGAGCATTTCTATGTTTTTATCTTTATGTCTATGATTCAGCCAAGCGGCATCAGCATCTATGTCAACGTGTCGGCTGTAATTGTCTATATTTCTATCTGTCTGTGTCTTGGTCTATTCAATGTCCTTGTGTCTTTAGTGTCAATGTGTTGAGCCTTTGGCAAATTATCGTATTCCAAATTTTGATAACGTTCAATTTTGGGAATGTAATCAGGGCAAGAAGAGGGTTTCCAGGCAAATTTCCATAGCCTTGCCCATTGTAACTCATGTGTATTTCTGATTTTTGTATGATAATAGAATTAGTCTTATTCAAAAAAAAAAATACACATAAAATAATTGTCACAAAAAAATGTCAATTTTAAACACTCAACAAACAATATACATTTTACATATAGATATAATTAAAAAAATATGTATTCCATGACATTTTGGCTAAAAACGACATGTTAAATAAAATAAAAAATTAAGAAAAAGTTGAATAAAAAAAGTTGGAAAATGACAAATTTTATGAAATATTTATGAATTTTATATCGAAAGATGATGACATTTGAAGTTTAAAAAAAAAAAAATGGTTCACATAAAATTTTAAGTAAAAATAACAAAAAATATTAAAAAAAAAATAAAACATACCATTAAAAAAAAATCCTTGAAAAAAAATACAATACAATTAAAAAAATGAATTGAAAATTAAAAATATAAAAAATAATGATGATGATGATTAATGTCCACTAAGACCAATGCGGTCTACCAGACCTTCAGAAGAAAAATAATCTAATTGAGATTCTTCAAGATCTTATCTCTATGATAAAAAAAAAGGGAAAGAAGCGCTCCAAGGTCATTATAGTTGGGTTGACTTAACAAGTCAAGAAGTTTGGAAGTGTGGCAGATGTTAGGGAAATGATAGAGGATGTGAGTAAGAGACGAGCAATCTAAAAGAAAGTGTTTTTCATCTTCCACCCTCTTCATATCGCAAAGCTAAAAGATTCTATCATCCCAGGGAGTCTTGGGAGAAGACCACCTTCCAGTTTCACTTCGATGCTCGTGAGAATTAGTTCTAATCCTAGCGATGTTCATTGTTTTCTTAGTGCTATTTAAAATCGAGAGATAATTCTAGTTATCAAGGGTGGGGTTGATCACCTCCTTATAATATCTTAGCTTCCTTTTACCCCCCATCTCCTTATCATCCCACAATTTATCCTTAAATTTGGAGGTGACTCTATCTTTGACACTATCCTTGCTTCCTAGGATGATCTCCTCATTTATCCCCCAATGGTTGAGCCAAGACTGGGCATCCTTATACCACCCACACTTGAGGAGAAGGTGGGGTTTTGACTAAAGTTAGAAGCAATTTTGGGAAGCCTCTTGGCTTCCATGTTGTAAGGATTATTCTTATATATCAGATACATAAACATAGACCTACTTTCAATGGGGGAAGGCCAGATTCGATAAGGAGGATAGGATAGGGGGTATTTCCCTTGATCTTGAGGTTGTAGGTAATGAATCTCTTTTGAATAATCTCAGTCTTTCTCCATGGCTCTCTAGATATACCGAAACCCCAAACTTTACATTCGTATAAGACAATAGGGGTGACGAGGGTCTAAAAAAGGAACCTATTTTTACTCCAAATACAAAGATTGGCTGACTTACAATTATTTTCAAGCTCATAATAAGCTTTCCAACCTCTAATAATCCTTTTTTCAAAGTTATAATTCTAGTTGAGTTGATGAGGAATGTCAATACCCAAATATTGATAAGAAGAAACATGTTCTAAGCAATTGTTATCATAGACAAAGTTACCATGGTTGTTTTTTTTGGATTTGATAATCACAACTTTACTTTTATCGGTATTAACCATCATACCCATATTGGAGCAATAATCATGAAGAGTCCTAAGATGCTTGTCTAAGTCAACATGGCTTCTAGCAAGAAGAACAATATCATCAGCATAAAGGAGAAGAGTAATGATTATACCAACAAGCTCGATGTCCTTGCAACCTGCAGTTTCCAAGCACCCCTCTAGCTTATTGATGTAAATACCAAAAATGGTAGGAGATAGGAGACACCCTTACTTAACCTCGATATTGCATTTAATATCTTTAGACCACCCTTTGTTGGTATTAAGCTTGGCAACAACAATCTCATCGAGGTGAATCACAACAATCCTCAACTCAGGAGGAACCATTATCTCATCAAGATGCTTCCAAAGCTTATCCCAAGGAACAATGTCAAAGGCATTTCTAAAGTCCACAAAGTAGCAAAATAAATCGACTTTACTATTGTGACATTCTTCAATAATGATACTGAGAGTGACAAGATGGTCGATAGTCGAGTGGTGTCTCCTATACCCAACTTACCCTTTAACTCTTTTACCATGATTTTCAATCCAAAGGCTAATATTCTTTTCCAAAATGAGCCCATAAAGTTTGGCTAATATGTGTCTAATCATAATGGTCTTGTAGTTAGAAAGAGTGTTTTTGTCCCCATTTTTAAAGATAGGAACAATAAGGATTTGTGTCTAAGGCTTAGGGAAGTCATGTTTTACAACCAAGGTGAGAATCTTGTGGAGATGAGGAATAAGGATAGATCTTTCCAATTTTAAAGGTTTTAGCTTGGTATCCTTTGATATCTTTAGCTTTCCCATTAGAGAGCTTATTAATCCCAGACTCAATGTCTTCAAGAGAGAAGATATATTCCTTAATATGAGTGTTTATGATGGTGTCTATGGTGCCTCGAGAGTCATACGACTTTTTAAGATATATGTCCCAGTTCTATAAGGGGATTGAATTATTATTTTTTGATTTATGAATAAGCAAATTCCGCCAAAAAAATTTGGGTACAACTTTAGAAAGGTGAAGAAAATGCTTTTATCTCTTATTAATATAAGATCGCTTCTTCTTTTTATGAGGGCTTTATATATACTAATGTTCCAGAGCTTTACAGTTTCGTTAGGAACATCTCTAACTGCTTTCCTGGAAATTTTACAAACTTTGTTATACCAAGGGTTGGAAGTTTTGTTAATCTTTTTATATGAAACCTCAATAGAGAACTTGTTAATGGTAGTGGAAAGGGTAGTAGTAAAATTGTAATAAATTTGATCAATGTTGTTATTATAAGTCAGGGAGCCTAAATCCCTCTTTAAATCCTTTAGGAAAAGGTCTATATTACTCTGAGTGAAACAAGTGTATCTTTGGCTTTCACGAGCTTCCTGCATCTAGCTGGTATGAATATAATGATTGAGGGTTAAAGTCAAAGGCATGTGGTCAGAGTCAGGCTCATAAATGTTAAGTAGTTCAAAGTTGGTAATACGGTTAAGGACATGGGTGTCTAAAATCACATAGTTCACGACACTACTGCCCAACCCATGGAAACATGTCATCTAGCCAGAGGAAGGCCACTTATTAATACCATTGCAGATAATCAGGTCTTCAGAACTATAAAGCTTGAGGAGCTCGGTGTTGAATAAGTTCTTGGTTATGTCTTCAGAGTTTCTCTTGAATCTATTAGTTAAGTCATCATCTTCATCAAGCCACAAGGGTTAGGGTTAGAGTTGTTACTTAGCATAATAGCTTGGTTAGTAGTCGTTCTAGCATTGAAGTCCCCAAGCAAAAGGATATTACCTTCATTACTAAGGTTGTGGATGTCTTTTTCTAAGGTATTGAAAGGAAAATTATTATCCAAATTGTTTTTCTTATAGGAGGTAGAGTTGATAGGAGAAAATTAGCAGATTGTAAGAAAAATCCTAATAGTGGTAGAATCGAAGATCTCGTTCCAAATGTACTGATTGAAGGGATCAATTTTATGAAGTCGAATGTGAGAAGAAACAATGTTCTTTATATAACATGCTAAACCACCAAGACCCCTCCGAGAGGATTTCCTATTCCAAGTTGACCAAAGAATGAATCTGTCAAGGTAGGGAACCCTAGATTCGCCATGCTCCCAAGTCTCAACTAAAAAAATAAGATCAATATCACTCGGGATCCATAGGACCTTTACACCATGGAAAACCACTTCGAGAAGAGGATTCAAAGTGATCCTAGTGCCTATTTATCACTCGTATTTTGGATTCTACCTCTAATAGTAACTTTTGATTCCTAATGATAGCCCATTTCCCTTCTTTTTGTACCTCCTTGACCTTTTGGAATTCTTTCCTGAGTTCAGCTTGGTCTTCTGGAATAAGATCTTCATTTATAAAGATTCTTGTTCCTTTTAGTCTTGGGGATTTCCTGAGTATATCTAATTTATGGTCATTATAATTTACCTTAATACGAATTACTCTTTGTTTATGCTCAAGTATCTTTCCTACTCATATTGCTTCTGTGATATATGTAGTTTGAATTTGAGATTTTGTTTTTAGTTGTTTTTTTACTGTTTCTAATGTGTCCTCATTGCTTTGTTCTTCTATACCAACAATTATAAGGTGTAAGGCTCTTTTATGGCGCTCATGGTCGAGTTCAATTAGTTTGTCAATTTCTTCTTTTATGGGTTTAATATCTAATTTATTCTTTGAGTTATTTAGGGCTGAGTTATTATTTAGTTGTTCTTTTAGGTTTTAAATCTTGCTTTTCAAGAAGTCATTTTCTTCAACCATTGATTGTTTACTATGTTATATCTCTTGAATCCTACCTTTCATTCCTTAGAGTTCAGTCTCAAGTGAGATGATTTTATTTTCTAGCGATCAGTGATTGTTGTCAAGCATGGTCGTTAATTCTATTTTAAATTGATTTTCTCTTTCTTCTCTTTGTCTGTCTAAGGATTCAATGTACTCATATAAACTCTTTAGGGTAATTTTACGTAGTCTTCCTTTATTAGAGGGGGGCTTAGAAATGTGAGGGGAAGTACTCATAATTTAAACAAGTAAAATTTAACAAGACGGTAAGAAGGAACACATGCACATGTCAGAGTTGTAATGATCCTTTGAGATTGCATATTTGTTAGAGATCACAAAAATGATGTTGCAGACCTGAGAGAAATCAACATAGTACTCAAAATAGATCAACGCCGAAATAGAGATAAGTGTTGTTGAATGATCTAAGTGAGCCCATCTTCACCACTCTGTGTAATGCAATGGAGAGAAAACAAAAAAACACTAAATATATATATATATATATATAATATATATATATATATATTATATATATATATATATATATATATATATATTATATATATATACTAAACAACTTAAAATATATATATATATTAAAAATAAATTAAGTTGTCAAAAAAAGTAAAAGATTAAAAAAATTTAAAAACAATTAAATAAAAATTTAAAAGAAAAATACACATTTCAAAATAATAATAATACTGTATTGAAATAAAATTAAAAAATAATAACCCCCGATCGGGGTGACGAAGTGGGAGACTACGGGCATGAAGACAGATCAAGAGAGAGGACAACAGGACGGTTGCCTATTGTCCTCAAGCTGGAACAACTAGACGTGGTGGCGTCCTGCATGACCGCGGGAACATCAAGGGAGCGAAGTGACATGATTATGAGGAGCGAGATTGGCAAGAACGGCGGCGGTAGTAGGATGAGATGTAGGGTAGGTGGGAAGGGATACATGAGGGTGGCAAGATTAGGGAGAGAGCATAGAACACAAAGAAGGGAAGATGGGAGTAGGGCAGCACAAGCATTGGGGACTTCAGTGGCCGAACATAACTCCGAGTATGTTTCTTCTTGCTTACCTCCTGCAATTCTCTCTGAGAAGAATAGTATGTTGAAGGAGCGGGGTAAGCTTGGGTACGTTGGGGAGGGGCTGCGATAGGGTAGGCCTGAGGACGGAGATGAGAGGCAAAGACATGGCCCTGATCAGCTGATTAATAGCAACCAGAGCATAGGCATGCCCGGGGAGTGTAATCTCAGTATAAAGGGTCAGCCACGGGAAACTAAGGATGAGAACTTTAGGAAGGATTGGATGGTAGACGCCTCGACTGCCTCCCTTAGTCCAGGATGGGAGAGAGCCATGACTATCTAGAGAGACGGGGAGGGCTTGAATAGGGTGGGGATGCTTAGAAAAAGGGAAATGTTGGAAGACTAGAAGTATGAAGATCTTCAAAAGCTGACGTTTTATGTTGATAACTATAAGCAAGAGTTAGAAAATGAAGAGATGGCTCGCCTAGGCAGAGGCAGGGACCGTGGGGGTAGAGGGCGTCAGAGCCAATCAGTTAGAAAAGAACCTACCACTTCGGAGACTGCAGAGCCGAGAAGAGGTAGGAAATCCATTAAGGTGGCGGTAAAGGAGGCAGCTTGAGCATACAAAGAAGGAATGGATGCTGACATTTGCCATTTGATCCAGAAGATGGAGGACAACATCATGGAAGAAGACTCTGAGCCAGAAATGGAAGAATGGGGGGACATAGTCCCGACCCAGGGCATACTAGGGGCAGAATGACACTATTCAAACAAACCTTGCACATATACTGGGTCATGAAGCACTTGTTGGCCAGAGCTCTGGAACAGGTGGCAGGGGAGATGGCAGAAATTGCCCAAGGCATGCCCAACCTCAAAAAGGACATGAAGAATCTGCAAATTATGATGTTTATGCAGGATAGTAAGCTGGATGAGATCCAATAACGAATGATGAAGCTATCTCCGGCACCGGGTGACTCTGCTGCTGCACCGACTATCATGGATTCTGAAAAAGATGATAGAAAGGAATAATATTTTACCTTCCAGGTTTTACTGGTCTTTTTAGCAGATAGCTTTTACTTTTTATGTCTTTATATGTCAGTTCGGACCTTAAATAATGTATCTAGACGTGAAGTGTATTTAGCTTGGGTTGAAAGACTTGTTAGATTTTGCTACTGGATGGCTTATAACAGACTAAGGTGGCCAACAGACTTGGTTTCCCATGTGGGCAAGTTGAGGCCACCAAGATTTTGTATATGGAACAACTTGCTTATATAAATAGAAAAAGAAGGAACTACCGTAGCCTACAAAATAATAATAATAAATAATAATAATATTTAGAAAAATAAAACAAAAAACAAAAAATCAATAGATTCATAATTAAAAAAATAAATAATATAAATAAATAAATTTTAAATTTTAGTTTTTTTTTCCTCTAATTTTTTTTGTTAATATATATATATATATATATACTATTTAAATTAATTTTAATTGTTTTTTTAATTTTTTATTTATATTTTAATGTTTTTTTCAACTTAATTTTGTTTTAATATATATTTTTTTTGTTTAAAAAAATATTTTAATGATGATGATTAATGTCCACTAAGAACAATGCAATCTACTAGACCTTAAGAAGGAGAATCTAATTGTAAATCTTTAGGATCTTATTTCTTTGCTCAAAGAGAAGGGAAAGAAGCGCACCAAGATCACTATAGTTGGGTTGACTTAGTAAGTCAATAAGATTGGAAGTGTGACAGATGTTAGAGAAATGAGAGCGGATGTGAGTAAGGGTCAGACAATCTAAAAGAAAGTGATTTTCATCCTCCACTTTCTTAGTATCGTAAAGCTGACAAATTCTATCATCCTTGGGAGCCTTGGGAGTAGGCCACCACCTGGTTTCACTTCGAAGTTCATGAGAGTTAGTTCTAATCTTAGCAATGTTCATATTTTTCTTTGAGCTGGTCAAAATAAAAAGATAATTCTGGTTCTCAAGGGTGGGGTTGATCACCTCCTTATAATATCTTAGCTTCCTTTTACCCTCCAGCTCTTTATCATCCCATAACTTATCCTTAAATTTGGAGGTGATAGCATCTTTGACACTATCCTTGCTTCCCAGGATGATCTCCTCATTTATGCCCTAGTGGTTGAGCCAAGATTGGGCGTCCTTATCCCACCCACGCTTAAGGCGAAGGTGTGGGTCTTGACTAAAGTTAGAAGCAATTTTAGGAAGCCTCTTGGATTCCATGTTGTAAAGCTTCTTCTTATACATTAGATATTTAAACATAACCCTGCTTTCAATAGGGAGAGACCAACTTCGATAAGGAGGATAGAATAGGGGGTATTTCCCTTGATATTGAGGTTGTAGGTTATGAATTGCTTTTTGATCATCTCAATCTTTATCTAAGACACTGGATATATTGTAACCCCATACTTCACAACCATATAGGACACCAGGGGTGACGACTATCTTTAGATTTATGAACAAGCACATTCCGCCAAAATTTTATGGGTGCAACCTTAGAGAGGTGAAGATGATGCTCTTATCTCTTATTAATATATGACTACTTCTTCTCTTTAATGAGGGCTTTGTATATACTAATATTTTAGAGCTTTAAAGTTTCGGTAGGAGTGTCACAGATATCTTTTGTGGCACTCTTGCAGTCCTTGTCATACCAAGGGTTGGAAGTTCTATTGATATTCTTCGATGAAACCTCAATAGAGAACTTGTTAATGGTAGTGGAAAGGGTAGTAGTAAAATTGTGATAAATTTGATCAATGTGGGCTTCCAACACCACCTCCCCCCCCCCCCCACCCCCAACCCCCAACCCTCCATCTAGCCCCGCAAGCCCATAGGCCCTAAGCGTGGAAATATGATTCCGAGAATAAGGTTTACCCACGCAGGGCCCGTGGGACCACACTTTTTTTTTTTTTTAAATGTTTTTGATTTTTTTAAATGTGTTATTATTATTATTATTTAATTTTTTTTAATGTTATTTATTTTATTTTAATGTTTTTTAGCGTAATTTTTTTTCTACTATTTTTATGTTTTATATTTTTTTTTTCAATGTTTTATTTTTATGTTTTTAATTTTAAATGTTTTTTATTTAATTGCAAATTTTATTTATTTATTTATTTTATTTTTATTTATGTTTTCAATTTTTTTTCAAGGTTATATATTTTGTTTATTTTTAATTTATTGTTTTTTAAATTGTATGTTTTTATTTATTTTTTTAACATTTCTTATTAAAAGATGTTGAAAATTTACCTTTGAAAAAAAAGATGTTATTCCAACATCAACATTTTTTGCTTTCAAGGTGCTTTTTGCACAAAAAAAAAAAAATTGGTCTTCATTGGCTTTTACTGTCATTTTTAAAAAACGTTGAAAATTTACCTCGAAAAAAGAAGAAGAGTTATTCCAATATCAACATTTATTGTTTTCAAGGTGTATTTTGCATTAAAAAATGGTTTTTATTGTCTTTTACTGCCATTTTTAAAAAATGTTGAAAATTACCCAAAAAAAATGTTATTCCAACATCAACGCTTTTCGTTTTCGGGTTGTTTTTCATGTTTTTTTGGGGTTTTTTGGCTAGAGTTCTCGTTTTGAGTTTACAATTCCTGTTTCAAAGTTTACATTGTTACAAACAATGCAGATTAGATATATTTTCCAACGTCCTATTAGAGTTTTGACCAATAAAAGTACTTTTGGAGTACACCCACAATTTTCCCCACACCAAAGTGTCTTGTGACTCAATGGTAGTGCGCTTCCCAAATCATCTTGGCATGCTCGCTTGACGGAATAGAAAGGTGGCCCAAGTAGCATTATAGCGTGTCTTGGAGGTGGAAATATGGAACTTGCTTTCCATCCACTAGCATCTAGTATGTGGTGGCAAACTCTGGATCATTTTTATACAATTGTAGCCATCTAGATGTCTCGTGGTCACAAGAGTTGATAATAGTAGTTAGTGTTGCAACTAGGGGTTGACTGAGGAAATCAACAACATGATTGGTGTTTCTCTTTCTTGTATTTAATGTTCAAGTGTAATTGTTGTAGATATGTAGACCACTTCCGATGTTGATCATTTTGCAACTTCCCTTGTGTCTATATAAACTAAAGAGGTTGGTGATTTGTGTGGATGTCTATCTCCTTCCCAAAGATGTAATGTTTCCATTGCTAGCATGCTTGCATGATATAATACATCTCTTTATCATAGGTGGGGTATTTCTGAATTGTATCTGAAAGTGTCTCATTGTGATAGGCCATTAGATGCCCTTTCTGGATGAGAATTGCACCAATAGCATAGTCATAGGCATCTATCTCAATTTCAAATAGTTGATGTAGGTTTGGAAATGTGAGTACAAGTCCATAGTAGAGATGGTGCTTTAACTCAACGAATGCCTTCTATTGGGACTTGGACCAAAAAAACTTTGCTTTCGCTCCGCCCTTGGTAACCTGACTCAAAGACCAAGTGATATGAGAGAATCCCAACACAAACCTTCAATAAAAATTGGCAAATCCCAAAAAGTTGCAAAGATCTGTTAGATTGGTTGGGGCTAGCCAATCCCGAAAGACTTGGACCTTAGCCAGATCGACATGCATGCCTTTCTCATCAATAATGTAGCCCAAGTATTGGACTTGATTCATGCCAAAGGTGCAATTCTCCAAGTCGGCACATAGTTTGTGTTGTTGCAGGGTTTGAAGGGCCTATCGAATGTGTTGCAGGTGCTCTTCCCAAGTCTTGTTGAAGATGAGAATGTCATCCAGATATACAACCATGAAAAAGTTGGTGAAGGGCTACAAGATGTCATCTGTCAACCTCATAAAAGTTGCAGGGGCATTTGTCAACCCTAAATACATGACCAACCACTCGAAAAATCCCTCCTTGGATTTGAAGTTTGTCTTCCATACATCTCTGGGTTCTATCAAAACCCGGTGATAGGTAGATTTCAAATTGATCTTGTTGAAATACTTGGCCCCCTTGAGCTGGTTAAGAAGGTCATCAATCTGTGGGATTGGATACCTATTCCTGATAGTGATTTTATTTAATGCCCGATAACCAATGCAGAGTCTCCAGGTTCCATCCTTCTTTTGTACAAGTATAATCGGGCTCCCACAAGGTGAGGAACTTGGTTGAATGCGCCCTTTTTGCAACAACCCTTGGATCTTCCACTTGATTTCTTCATTTTCTATAATGGAGCAACGATATGGTATCCCATTGGGTAGAGGTACTCTTGGAGTCAGATCGATCAAATGTTTGACCTGACAATGCAAGGGTACCCCTGTAGGTGAGGAGAAGATGTCCCTGTATTCTTCCATGATCTTGTCCACCTACTTCTGTTGCGTGGGGGAACCCTTCTCGGGGGCCATGGATGTGGCCACTATCTTCCCCTTACTTTGAGAGCGGATCAGAAAGAAAATAAATTTCCTGGTCTAGGAAATGACCTTACTGCATTGCTTAGTAGAGATCAAAGAGATGGCGGTAGTCAAGGCTAACTCTTTTATCCTATATAACTTATTGCCCAATGTAATAATAATAGTACGAGGCTTGGACTCATACACAACATGACACTTCCACAAGTATGGTTGGCCTAATAACACATCACAAACTTCAAGAGGAGCAACATCACACAATACCTCATCCATGAAGGGCTTGATGCTTTAGGGAAGGCGACACTGTTGGCTGATGCGAAGATCTCGTCCTTGGGGGAGCCACTCGATGGTGTATGGTTGTGGGTGTGGTGTGGTCGTTAGGCCCAACTGCTTAATGACCTCTGCTGAAATGAGGTTCTTTTGGCTCCCATTTTTGACGATGAACTACATCAGAGAACCCTTCACCCACATCTGTGAGTGGAAGAGACGCTTCCCATCCTTTGGATCTTTGCGCTTAGTCTTCTAGACCTTGGTGGTGGCAATAGTTCTGCGCCAATATTCTGCTTCCCCTTGTCAGGTTTTGGCTCAAAATTAGAACATGCATTAGACTCTGAAGCTTTCAACTTAGCCACCAAATACTGCTTGACGCGACACTCATTTGTGTTGTGAGTGGGGATTTTGTGGAACTCACACTGCTTTCTTGTGTCCTTCTTTGTATTTGTGGTGCCATTTTTGCTTACAACTTCAAAGGGTTGTCCTAGGTTGCTCCTCCTTGGATATTTCCTTTGTTATGTAGTTTGGAGGTGCTCTTGCCCTGCTTTTGATTCGCAGATCCAAAGTCACACTTCTTATGTTTAATTTTTTATTCAATCTTAGCAGCATATGATATGTTGCACCAAGCGAGGAGATGTCTAGGAACTCCATTTCTTCCTGAATGTATTTGTTAGACAACCACGACGCTTTAGCACCAGGTGTCTTAGAGCCTTTGATACCCGATTTTGTGCATAGAGTATGAAAAGTATTTGTGAACTCATGCACATCTTGGTCCCTTTGCTGTTGTAGTGTGGTCCATTGTATGTACTTGTCCTCATAGCTTCCCCTAGGGTAATACTGTTCCTTGACAACATCTTCAGAAAGAATTCCAAGAGGGTGCGACTATAAATAGAGAGGGTTCCTCGACCCTTTTTTCTCACAATAAGTTTCCCACCAGTCCTTCAGATCGAGAACGACCATAAGCAGTGCAAAAGTAATATTTTTCCTATCGGAGAAAGTATGGATTGAGAAATATCCTTCCAACAAATTCAACCATTTATCTACAACATCTACATCTATTTGACCTTCGAATATAGGGATATCGAAGTTAAATTGTAACTTGAAGGGGTGACACCTCCAAAGTAACTGTTGGATGACGATGTCTCACCAACGAGCATCCGCCCAAGGATCTGGGCAAAGTTGTCCATCATCCCATTCCTTTCCCGCTTGAGGGCTTCTTTGAGTAATAGTTTGATAGGATCTCTTGATCCCTTGTATTTTTTTTTTTCAACATGGGAGGCTGTCGGTGTCAGCGAGGATGGTCTTGTAAAGGCTCAACCAGTTCAAGTCCTAACTCCTTATTCCCCAACCTCGTTGGGGACATTCGCATAAAATTGAGAACGAACAGACCACTCTAATACTACTGATCCAGATTTATGAAGAAATGAAATGAAATACAAATACAAATAGAAACACTAAGCTACAATGAAAAAAGTTCAATTCATTAATAACAAAGTATTGAAAATAGTTTACATGCAAAATGGAAATAAACTAGCTCGAGTGATGGTAGCTTATATCTGAGAAGATATGTGATGACTACATGCCTTTTGAATTGTGTTATAATGAGGCTCGAACACCTTTTTATTATTACGAAACAAGGGAAAACCCTAAACATCCAACAACCTAACCCTAGGAGATGAATTGCCAAAATTTTGTGGGCCTTGTTGGGGTTAGTTGGTACATCAACTCGTCGGGGTCATAACTTTGGCATACGATCACCATTTGACGTCTACGATACCTTGTTAGAAAGATCTACTCAAGGACTACAACTTTGATCTACAACTTGAATAAGTGTGTTTGTTAAAAAAAACAACAACAACAACGTCATTTAGGGCCTTAAAACAACTGCGGAAGTTTAGGACCTGAAAATTTGCCAAAAATAGTAAACTATGCTATAATTAAGGAAACATAAATAAACAATGTTGGGGGTCCAAGTGGAATAGGCAGGTGGCCACCAATATCCACCTGGATCAAAGTATGAAGAACATGCATTGACTAATATAAAATAATAATGATGGTTATGATAAATATATCAATGATACATTTGAATTACATTATGATGACTGACACTAGTTACATTTTTCAACATTACTCATATATCTGTCGGCCATGACTAGGGTTTTATGACTTTCAGGTTAACATATATCAATCCCTTCAACTCCCCACAATATACCCAAAAGAAACCCGCTCTGATACCAATGTGATCCATAAACTACCAAGGATATTCCACTAGACAATTCTTCACAATAATTCTACTAAAATATATTTGAAAATCCAAAATTTGCACTATAAGTGTTTATTTCTCCTTATATTTTTGGATCTATAAATTATTGTTTATTACGTATGCATACAAATTATAATTAACCAGAAAATAGAGAACAATGAAATAAAACTCATAAATCACAAATTAACACAAGATGTAACTTGGAATCTTGTTTGGGAGAAAACCTAGCTGGAAGGTGAGGTTGCTATGCTCTTTTTCTCTAAATGGAAAATGGATGCATGTACAAAGAACTGAGGTTTGTGTCCTGTGGACTACAACAATATATAAATCCTTTATGTTTTCTCTCTCCATATCCACACTTGGCCACTCTTCTCATATATGGAACAAAATGCACTCAAATAGAATTGTACCCCTTTCCCTCTTAGTGGCCTGATTATAACACAACTCGATAGTTTACTAGTGGTTAAGTTTGACTCTTTTAACTCTTAATTGGAGTTACAATATGGGATCTTCTAGACTCTTCTTCATCATGATCACATGACTAGCCCTCTTTTCCATGAATAATGCGGGTTGATGTGCAGTCCTCTCGAATTATGGTGGTCAAATAAAGAAGGTCAACTTTTGAGTAGCATAACTTTTGCATATGTACTCCGATTGAGGTGCTTGCACTGTCGTAAAGGTTTTTGTGTGTAAAATAGTGCTAAAAGGTGCAATCTTAAACGCCATTTTTTACCCCCAAAAAATGTCATTTAATGTATCAAACTACTTTAAGAAGGTTACAGACCTTAATTTGCTAAATTGGGATTCACTAGTAAAAATGGTCCTATGAGATGTTTCCTCTACTTTTTCCATTCCAAGAGCTTCAAGATGAATGACAAATAATATAATGATCCAATTTGGATCAAAATAATTCAATAGAAACTTGAGGTCACAAGCAACCAAAACCCCAGACACCACAAAATTGGTAGGATTCTTTAACATAGTACCACAAAAACACTAGAAACCTCAACACTAGATAAAAATTCCTAAGCACAGACTAGAGACAATGTGAAGTTCTCACTAAGAAAGAATGCAATTCCATAATTATCCACCACCAAAACTATGTTACTCAAACCATCTGCAAAATGCCCTATCATCCCACCAAAGTTTTGATATGTCATACCAAAGGATTCAAAATGTCACTTGGGAGTTTAGCATGTGTGAGGCTGGTAGATAAATATTGTGACGTGTTGATTTTGAAAGTGGTGATGTGCCTTCTTGTTTGAAAAAACACAAATAAGTTTAGGGGATGGCTTCCACAATTTAACATATATGACACCATATTTTATTTTTATTTTTATTTTGTCACAGTGAAAGTCTTTAATTTATGACCCATATCTATTAATATTAGTCGTACCTGACTAATTTTGAATAAGTCATTAATTTATCGTCCATATCCATTAGTCACAATTAACCGATTTTCTATAATATTAAATAGTTGATTTTAACAATAGTTGAATTGGGTAATACTCATAAGGGTGAAGAAATAGACTTAACAATTTAAAATGATTCCTCTTTTTTATCCCATGAAAAATATCTTATATTTCATATGAATAATATACATGTTTTAGACAGTAAGGCTCAAAGCCATTAGTAGAAATTTATTCTAAACATGTCATATGCAAACTAGGTAAGAAGGATAACAACATTTCTCCCAACCATCCAAACTAAATACAATTGAATAAAATGATCCACATTTGATTTTTGCATGACCATAAACATGTAATTTTTTTCCAAAATTAAATTCTAATGTAGAAGTTCATTTCTCCTTAAGTTTATGTAATTTTGGCAAAATTAAATTCTAATGTAGAAGTTCATTTCTCCTTAAGTTTATGTAATTTTTTTCCAAAATTAAATTTTAATGTATTCTCCTTAAATTTTGAATGTAGAAGTATTTTTTTCATAAATACTTAAATTCTTTAAAATTTTATATACTCTACTCTTTTAAATCTAAATATATTATCTCTTAACCCTTAAATTTACTCAAATTTGGGATAAAAAAAAACATATATATATAGGGCCTATAAAGTTAATATATAAAAAATGAGCATAATAGGGCACATAAAGTTGCCTTTTACCAATTGAAAGAAAAGCGTTAGGGGATTCCTCAGACGTGCACATATGAAATAAAATCCAATATGAATATTATTTTGTTTTAATTAAATGAGGAAATAATTATTTATTTTTTCTAATATTTCTCACCAGATAAACCGTTCCCGGGCACTTATAAGAGGCCAGGATTCAACGCCTCAGAAGAAACACAGCCACTTTACTGACAACTGGCCGTCGTATATTACCGGCAACCTGCTGAATGGCATATCGTGCTTAATAGGCATACGATTCCGTGATCACCTCTTCTTTAATGCTCTGAGATTGCATCTGGATCGGGCTAGGCACTTGCAGGTTCCAGCTTCGAGGTTCGATCTCTTTGGAGGCTCTGAAACTCTGAAAAACCTTCGAAGTTCTAGGGAGAATCTCGTCCCAGATCTCAGTTAAAATGGTGGACGTATTCAGCGGCGATGAGACTGCTCCATTCTTCGGCTTCCTTGGGGCCGCCGCAGCGCTCGTGTTCTCCTGTAAACCCCCCCAATATTTTAAATCGGCCCTTTCTAAAATTTGGATGGACCTTTTTTTTCTTCTCGTCTTTAGTTTATATGATGGAATTATTTGTAGGAGGTTGGATGTTCGAATCAGGGAACAGATCAGATCTGAAGGTACCGATTTATTGTAAATTTTGCAGGCATGGGAGCTGCATATGGGACTGCGAAGAGTGGCGTGGGCGTGGCCTCCATGGGTGTGATGAGGCCGGAGCTTGTGATGAAATCGATTGTTCCAGTCGTCATGGCTGGAGTGTTGGGTATTTATGGTTTGATTATTGCTGTGATTATCAGCACAGGAATTAACCCCAAGGCAAAGTCCTATTATCTATTTGATGGTTACGCGCATCTGTCATCGGGACTGGCTTGCGGGCTCTCGGGTCTTGCTGCGGGAATGGCTATTGGTATTGTTGGTGATGCAGGTGTCAGGTGCGTCACTGCATTCGATAACGTAGTTGTCTTTATTTTGTTTAAAATATTGTGGTGCATGTAACACTGAGGGTTTTGAGGGTTCTGAGATTCACTTAGTTCCCTTTAGTCTAAAGGGACAATCGGACCGTTTGTGCATTTTATTTTTGTTTGAGAAGTATAAGTGAAGAACAAAAATTGAGGACACCATGTCAGTGTTCTTTGTTTCTCTGAATGTAGCCTTAAACTTATCTTATTCGTGCAAGGGGATCGGGCCTGTAGGATATTTAAATCACGATCTTTGTATTAGCGAAATACAATATTTACTTTTGTAGTATTCATTGATATCTGTACACAAAAAAATACTAGATTTACTTCATGGAATATAAATTCGTCCATTTATTTTAACCTGATAAACCCAAAACAGTCTGCCTATTGACGAGAACTGTATCTGAGGAAATTTGTTTCCTCTGATCCACAGAAGTTGCTATCTTTGGAAGAGTAGTATCTGTGCCGACTCCCGAGTAACGCAATTGTTTATATGGTACACTAACAGTATTTCCATTGATTTACTAAACTAAAGTATTTTCATTGATTCCTTTACCATGACTGGAAAGAGGAAAGAAAATGCTTCAAAACTTCAAATATAAATACACTGTTTCCTGAAAGCAATAAATTGAATGGTTTGTTTATGTTCCAAATTTTATCTTGAGAATCTTGACAAGTTTCTTATTTGCCATTCTCTCCTGAATAAAATTTGAAAAGATATGTCATGATTTGAAACTCCATAATGGAATAAAATATGTTGAAATTATGGCCAGGTAACTAGCCATGATTTACAGAACTGGCTTTTGGGACATGTAATCTAGAACAGGGTGGTTGAATACAGAGTGGGATTTTTAGGGTTATATGGTGTAAAGATTACCAAGGACTTATATCCTTGTAGAAAGTCAATTCGATGTTAATTATCCCTGCTATTTCAGGAGATCTTAGTTTTATTTTTGGAACCTAATAAAAAAAATCAGTTGAGGCTATGTTCCTATTATTAGATTTCTGAAATTGTCTGACCATTTTGTTCGCTACGTGTGGGTAGGATTTGGAAGTAAACTCCTGTTGTGTTTTCCTTTGTTGAATTCCTGAGATGCTTTTAAATATTATTTCACAAGAGTGGCATGTTGGTACATTCCTAGCCCAAAGTCATATTGCAATCAATCAGGACAAGTAGGAAGGCACATTCATGGAAAAAAACTTCGTGTCAAATGGAAAGACGGATTTGAAGGTCCGACTGGACAAAGGACCGAAGCACATGAATCAGACCTCTGAGGAAGCCAGCACAAGCAGTAGCAGAGTCACTGTCTTGAGAGGCCTTCCTTGACATCCTTTTTGCCTCGGCCAATAGTTGTGTATGGATATTCATCCATTGGTGGGTTGAACCCATATCCCTGGCTCTCCAGCATATCATCTGTTTTTTTTCTCCTTCATTTGAGGAAGCTTAGGGGATCCTTGTCAATGGTGTTCCTCACCACCATGTCCCTAATCGTTTGGCACCCTGCTGAGTGTAAAGTGTTGTTATGTCAATGAGTTCTGACAGCTCATAAGCCTTGGCTCCATGGCAACTTTCCCAGCCTGGTTCTGGACCGCTGAAGCAGTTTGAAAGAATGGCAGCAGTCTGCAAATAAAGCATTGATGCCATTTGATTTGTGACTCTTTGGTGCCACTGCATTATTTTTGTTATTACTTTAGCACTTATTTGGATTTTCAAATGTCTAGGTAATCGTGTGGAAGTGTTGTGTACTTTAGACCTGAAAATGCAATCACACACAAGATTTACAATAATGGTGAGGAAATACTTCAATACTTCATATATCAAAATGGCCTTCATGTTGGGTAACACCTTACATGGATTCTTTTATGAAGGATCAACTCTTGTTCACTTGCCACTTTGAGGGGGCAACCTCCCATTGAGCCATGCTCCAGTACAATAATTCCAATACGTGACCACATAAGGAGGACCAAGGAGGACTGTATCCTTGTTTATAACTACTTTCTGTTAACTACCTAGTGGGCATCCTTTAATGGGGACACATTATATTTATAAAATGCTAACTACCCAATAATAATTGGCATTGTGGACTCAGTCCATGTTACATTTAAGGCCACCATAATTATCCTATTTATCACTAATGGGCCCATAGGCCCATATTACACCTTTAGGGAGGCTCCCAACATTTTATCCCTCTTCAAGAAGCGTTGTCCTTGTAGTAAATTAGTAATGATGTACAGCAATAGTGAAGTAGTCGAGGAAACCAAGGTCCCATGTACAAATGTTGGCGTCGGCCTCAATGCCGAAATAGTTCAAGAAACTTGTTCATAAACTTGTATCCCATGCCCTAGTGCTCATATTCACTCCCTACTGATGACACTTGAGCTGACTGAAACGTTGATTGCTGTGCTTTAAATGCTTACAACCATTATGTGGGTCCAAAGAAATAGAACCTTCCAGATTAACAAAATCCTCCATAACTGTAAAGGGAGGCTCTAGAACGAACTCTACCGCTGTAGAAGAAGCATACTAGAAACTACTGGGCACCACTTGCTCATGTCTTCCCTCAATGATTAGAAATTGGAAGTAGTTTGTCTTCTCATTAATGACAACTGTCCATATACAAATCTGTAGAACTCTCTAAATTACACCAGTCATGTAGGTCACCGGGATGCTCCTCTCTCTTTAGTGGGCACTATAATCCACATTTCCTTGACTAGCTTCAACAGTCAGTTACATACTTTCCTCTGTCATTGAAATTTTTTCATGAAGGCCATTTGCTCATTCCACTAGGGTGTGGGAGAAGAAAATTGTAAAGGGATGTAACATGCTCAGTATTGATTTGCAATATATTATACCAAATTGAAGCCCTGGAAATTTTCTGTCAAGTGGTGTTGGTCTGTCTACAATCGGAGGGCTCTATCAAAAGATATCTGCTATGTGATATCTAAGGCTGTCACTGAAAACCTTAAAAGGGAGCAGATTACAAGCTGCAATATTTCTTTCATCCAATCTCCAGTTTGAGCACCCCCCCCAGAAATCATGTATTTTGTGAGGAGAAAATAGATCTGCTGTTGGTTTGTGGAAATCATGCAGGAAAACACTTAGAAACTGATCATGGTTCAAATCTGCAAAAAAGCAGGTAGATTTTTTTTTCCCATTGTGCCTTGGAAAGTGGTCTGATACCACTGGTAGTGTACCTTCGGCCTGAAAATGCAATCACACACAAGATGTACAATAATGGGCAGGAAATACTTCAACATAATATATCAAGATAACCTTTAGTTAGGGCAACACCTTACAGGGATCCTTTTATGTTAGTATCAACTCTTGTTCACTTGTCACTTTGAGGGGGCATACTTTGAATGAGCTGTGCTTCAATACACGATCACATAAGGAGGAGTTTATTCTCATTATTTTAGTGACAAAATGTTAAATACCTAGTGGCCTAACTACCTAATGGGCCTTATTTAATAATAATTAACATTGTAGACTTGGATCATATTACATTATATTGTCACCACCTAATGGGCCTTATTTAATAATAATTAACATTGTAGACTTGGATCATATTACATTAAATTGTCACCATACTTATCCTATTTGTAATTTTAATGGGAACATAGGCCACTATTACACCCTCAGGGAGAATCCCCAGAGAGAAAGTAACGATTCTGCTGATGCAAAGATTTTCTTCTGCCACAGAGCATTTATTCCACTGAATTAGACATTCTTGTTACATCCGATTATGTTTATAGAAAACCACAAGAACTTTATTATTGAGACAACTCACAACTTAGAAGATATAGCTTCATTGGGTAGTGAATCTTATAATTTTCTTGCTCAATGCAAAGTTGACTATATGTTATGATGGAATGTATGACCTGGATTAAGGCAATATAGAAAATATTAGTTATTTTGAAGTTGACACTTTGCTAAAGAAATTTATAATTCAATCTGGTTCTGGATCCCCTTTCAGTACAACCTATCAATGGCAGATATCATGCAGCCAATGGTATGCTCAATAATTATCTTATGTGGTAGTAATTATGAGGTATGTTGAACCTGTTGGCCATCATGGGACTGGCTGATTGAGCTAAGGTACTTTCTGGGTAAGCTACTTTCTGAACTTTTTTAAGTAGACTTATGCAGTATGAAATGTGTACTTAACAGTCTATCATGGTAGATTGTTCATAATATTTTAATCTTCAGGTCGCTGTTGAATTTTCCAAATAGATATTCTTCATTTGCTGCTTTTATAGGTGGCACCACATTTTGCCCTTTGAAAAGCTTTCTTTTCATCTAGCATATTCCGTCATTTGAGCAATGAGCTCACAATCTGACAATGTTCACACCATGGAGGTGATTGAAGAAATCTGCTCTCAGGTCTAAATTCGTTGCAGTTGAATTTTGCCATATTCAGATTATTGCCCTGATCCTCTTTTGCAGACTTGGGCACCTTGTGATATTTATTCATCCATTTAAGACTATCATGTTTTCATGATTTCCAATTAGTGGGAGTTAACATGAAATTTCATACCTTACAGTTCTGGTTATTGTTCTGAAAAATATTATCTAGGAAATATGGGTTGTGAGGAAATTCCAACAAATGAGGCTGAATATGAAATAGTTAGGCATGACTGCTTTTGCCGTATAAATAAGAGTCTATGCTGTTCTTGGATTTTAGTAGGAATTGCTTGAAATTTATTAGCATGGAGTGCCTAGGGTGTCTGGCATCCTGGACATCTTTGTTGTCACAACTTGGAATTGAAGTTCCACATTGTTAATATTGTCTCTTGTTCTGAGAATGTTGTAAAATAAGTGGAATTAGATCCAAATACAGAGAATAACACTGGTGAAACCTATGCTATTTATGTTTTCTACAAAGTTAAGCTGAAAAATTGCATTCAAGGACATGTCCTTGTCCAAATTAGGTACTTTGGTTCTACTTTCTATGCCTTGCTAGGCTCCTCTTAGATTTGGTGAGGTAGCTATAGAGGATGCTATAGAGATGGGCTTTGATTCTGGTGTTTAGTCTATTGTATCCCTTACTGCTTTATTTTCAAAACCATTACTGTTTAGTGTTTAGTCTTTTGGCCTTGCTAATGTTTGCCGATTTTACTGACATATTCACAGTGTACCTTTTTTTTTTTGGTTTTCTGGACCCTTGCTGATTTTTTATCCTGATGCGGATCTTTTCAGCATTGAAAAAAACTATCTCCTGCTGGTATTCCAGAGTTTTAAAACTGTTCAGCACTAAAAATAAGTCTCAGCGCAGGAAAGTCTTAGCCTAGAAAATTCCAAAGTGATCTCTTGGCTTTTTTTTTCCCCTGTAATTGTTGGGCTAGCAGCAGAAAATGGACCCCATGCTCTACAAAAATGGAAAAGCTCAGGAATCGAAAAAAAAAATCTCCTTCTGGGATTGCAGAGTTTCAAATCTGCTCAGTACTAAAAACAAGGCTCAGTTCATGAAAGTCCTTGCTTAGCCTAGAAAATTCCTAGATTAAATATCTTTTCTTGGTTCAAAAAAATATCTTCTTTTTTGAGAAAATTCTGTCCTTCAAAAAACTAAAATGCCTCAGGTATCTCAGTTCCACTCTTCCCAAGATTGGGGTTAAGCTGTTTTCTTAACATCTTGCAAACAATTGAAAAGCACCTCATTTAAGGAAAAGTTGCTCATGTTTTTTAGTCACATTGTTTCCATTATCACTGTAATTATTACTACAACGTATACCATTTTTTGTATCCATTTGTTGACAATACCTCAGATGTACAAGAGTTGTTTCCCATATGAATTCCTGCAATGTCCATTCTAAACACGAATAAAATTTTGAGGCAGAGCCATGATGAAGGGAAATCCTAACAATATCTAGCAACATATATTTGGGTTCTGGTTCTCATACCTTAGATGGAAATCTTTTTAAAAAGATTCTACTAACAAAAGGGTACAAAAAATCTGATTCTAATTTTTTTTTGTTATTTTTGACATTATTTCAAACATTTGATTTGCTTTTAATCTTGTTGGTGACAAGCTATGGTGTGGAGTGAAGGTTGCTCCTTGCAGACCATCTGAGCCAAATGCCAAGCTCTGCTAGGAAGCTGTGGCAGGTTTGAGGGGTTCTTGGATACCAAGTCTCCTGATGCTATCCTTCTGTATATTCGTGAATTTTGAACTGGATGTCAAACCATATCACTCTAACAGAGCCATCATATCAAATGCAAGTACCTCTAGCTACTAAAAGCCACAGATACAGAGTAGAAGGTCAAACTGGCCAAAAATTTAGAGATATATTTGAATCAATTCACAATGTCTATTATCTATGTTCTTGGCATATGGCTGCTGCTTTCCACGCTTAATAAAAAACTTCAGTGTCAATTCCAGAGCAATCTTCACTTTTTAATAATAGTGTATAAAAGCACATTTTTACCATCATATATGACAATTATTTCCTTCCTTTGGTCCATTCTTATACTCATTAGAGGCTCTACTAGTTGACATATTCTAATTATTTTCACTGTGCTTCATCTGTTGTACTAAACAAAACAAATGATTGTCGACATGCTTGAATTTTCTTAAACATGAATATCGCCTTTGAATATCATTATTACATTTCCATATTTTATGTTCTGGAGCAGACATAGTAAGTCCCAGAAAAGATTGTATTTGTATCTTTTAAGCAAATATGTCTGTAGTTGACAAAACAGAGTTAAAACATGAGGTGATAAGATACTTTGCACACTAGCAATGACATGATTTAATTTCTCAACATTATAATACAAAGAAGCTCAACATTATAATACATAAAATTTTACAGAGAGTCATAAATTGACCTACATATGGAAAACTCTCCTGAAGTCATTTCTCTGCACATTTTGCAAGGAAACCCACCTGAACTATTGGTGTTTGAAAGGTCCAGATGGGTTTGGTTGCTGAGTCCCATCCATTTCTTGGCCTTTCAGAATCTCTATAATATGAGAAGCTACACAAATTTCAAAATGTATTGCTTTTAATCAATAAGCTATTCTATTCTATGTGGCTGATTTTTGATTGTTTAGATTTTTGAGAATTAAGTTACTGACCCTGAACTCAATATTATGGGAAAGGTCGGCTACCTAGTGTATTAATAGCCATGTTTGATTCAGGATCTGCATTTCAGAAGGATTCCACTTGGGATATTTTTCCAGTTTAGTAGCATCAGATGTCCGGCTCAAGAGTTTTTTCTAGCTTGTTGGAAGCATCAAGCTAGTCACTCCAATAAAAAGCATTTTTTATACATGGGTACAAGAAACATAAAATAAAAAAACAAGGCAATGTGTGTTGATTCTGAAGACATCAACTTTTGCCTATAAAATGGCCCCATCCCCCATTCTAAAACATACAAATACAAGTTTTTCATTTAGTCTGCAAATCTTTGTAATGAGGAATAAGACCATTATTGTCTTTATCTATCATCTAAAAGGAATGCTTCCTCCTTGCGTCACAAAAGGTTGTTTCTCCCAAACTCATAATTGTAGGGAGTGGCTGCCCCTTTCATTAAAATATCTTATGCTTAATTTACAACAACCTTCCTAGTTCTAAGAATATTAAACCTCATCTCCATGGAATGAGAAACAAGGTCTGCGTAGGGTTACGATGCTTGCTTACAAGAGGTATTGGAGCTCAATTTTTAGGATGTCATATTCATTGTGGCAGAATGGTTGTCAAATTTACAATAAATATGCCATTTTGCAGGGTCATCTTTGATTTAAAATGTACATAAAGATTGCCTGCTGTTAGTATGCTAACTTTTTCTTTCTTTTAAGTCACCTTTGCTTCCATCTATTCCAGAAGCAGAAGCCATCATTCAAAAAGAAGACGTTAATGCCCTCTAGCTGAGTGATGGGCATTAATGCAGTGGTTGTTTCTTTCAAAGTGATCTCAGCTTATTAGGATTCCAATTCGCATGGACTTGGGGTTTTGTTTCATGGTTTTAGGTTCTTGTCCAGGTTATAAAACACGTATAAATGGTCACTATCTGACTGGTTCTCTTCGAATAGTTCCTATGCTAGTTGCACTGAAAGTGACAAGGTGCATGCATCTACAGCCAGGTGATGTGTCACATCTGTAACATCAATAAATCAAGTTGAAAAAAATTGAAGTCTGTAAAAATAAAAAATAGCTGACCATAATAGTTACAAAATTTATAATAAATGAACCAGCATAGATCAATCTTAGCCCTGAATCTTTTAAGTACCAAGATAATTCTCTCTCTCTTTCTTTTTATCCTTCTAGGTGCTTAATAATAATAATAATTATCTAATTTTAAGGTCACTGCCAAGCCACACACATAATTGGTGTCTGAGACCCCCTCGTTTGTGGGTCAAGGGACCTGCCTCCATGCAGTGCTTTGACTGCTAAAGTTTACGGTGGGGTACATACTCTATCCCCTTCTGGATGTGCATCCTAAGCTATTAGGAGGAAACACATGTTCTTAACCATTAGGACGACTCAAGCTAGATGGATGTGTGCTTGGCTAAGATGGAATGAAGAGATCCAGAGTCCAGAAAACTGTGTATGATCTGAGTTTTTGTTTTCTTTAATGCTTATTTTCTGAATCTTAGAGAAGAAATTGGCCTTTATATTTTTGTAGCTGTTTTGTTTATTGGAGGATGGGTATAGTGTTCAAGTATGAATTTATTTAATGTAATTTAATGTATTGTTGACAAGGTGGTGAAGAGATAGCGTAAATGGTTTGCTTTTGTACTCTCAATGTTATGTTCTAATTGTTGGAGTATGCTAAACTGTTTCTCTTTGCAGAGCAAATGCACAGCAGCCAAAGCTATTTGTTGGTATGATCCTCATATTGATCTTTGCAGAAGCACTTGCACTCTATGGCCTTATAGTTGGTATTATACTTTCTTCTCGAGCTGGCCAGTCACGAGCAGATTAAAGAAGTTGCAGTTGGTCTTCTGTTTACTTGGTTCATTTGTAAGCTTTTTAGCAAAGACTGCTGTCTTCTGCAGTGGAAATGTGATTGTTGTTTCCAGTAGGAGATAATATTTTGCTCAAGATTCATTATTATTCTCTTGGTTTGGAATTTTAGACTTAAGAATTTAGTGATCAATTTGAAAGCTCATTACAATGTGGAAATTGAACCAGTTAACAAGTGCACGTTACTGCTGGTGTCATTTGGCACGTTATGAATTTGAAATCAGTCGTATGATTCTACTTTTTTAGCTACTTAATTTGCTGCAGATTACTATAGATACCTCCCCCTTTTTGGTCTCTGCTGTTGATATATTGAAATTAGAACAAAAATAATGAATGAAGAAAACTGATTAAAACTCCGCTTTTCATTGCGAAGATGGAAAAGCATGGGAGTATATCTTGGTTAAAATTTGAGTGGGGAAACTTATTTTCAAATAGAATCTTCATATATATACGTCTTTTTCAAAATCTTATTGAAGGAGCGAACTTCCTCCAACAAAAGTTACCCGATTAATTATATGGAAATTGTATCAGCTTAGTCCTCTTAGCTTTAAGTGGATTGCTGGACCAATTATTGTCTTCATTATTGACTAAAATAAAGACAAAATCAGTGTGCCCCAATTGCCCTGGACCAAGTATTGTCTCCATTAATGACTACAATAACACGACAAAATTACTGTGCCCCAAAGCCCCGTTAGCGTTGGCAATGTTTATGCTTTTACTTTTTTCTTTAATCAGAACATGGTCCAGTATAAGTGGATATGTTGGACTGTCAGGAATGGTATTCTATGTGTTGCATTGTTATATTAAACATTGAACTTGATTTTCTTAGCTATGATGTTGATGTGCTTGGAATTGATGTTTTGTTGTCGCTTTGCTTGAAATTGGAGTCAGTCGGCATCTCTGATTACCGGTGCTTCAATGAGTCGTGTATATTTCTGTTGACGTATAAGGGAGACACCATTGTCTTTTGAGTGGTCTGTAGGGCTTTGGTCTCGTGGTTGAGATAGATCTTTCCAGGCTAACAACCTAGGTTCGTTTCGAAGAGGAATAGAGAGCATCGTGTGGATGGATTTGATGGCTAAATCACATCGAACTGGGTTCATGACAATGCAAGTGTTGGGGTTCGTAGCTCCCATGAATTGAAAAGTGTGTACCTTACCCAAAAAAAGGTCATTCCGTTTGAGTGGGTTAAGAAAGTATATCATGTGGGACAAGCAATTGCCTTATTCCTCGTCATTTGGGATCGGCTATGAGGTTGGCTTTCAGTCCAGGGGTATGTTTAATGCATATAAATGTTTGATATGGATAAACATGATTTCATATAATATTTCTTTCCAGTGGATGGTCTGTGGGTACAATTGTTCTTCCCCCGACCTAAGATTGTCATGTCAACAGACACATTTTGCGAAATAGCTCTCGCCCTTCATATATAGCTAAAATCTCTTAAAAAAGCCACTCTCACTATATATATATATATATATATTTTATGACTGCATCGTGTGGGCTTGCATCGAATTTGAGATAGGCCTTTTTGCTGCGTGTCCCGATGACTGAAAACAACACTGAAATCACTAGTTTGGTCTCTTGTATCTTGCCAAGTTGTGTTGCGAGAAGACAGTTATAACTGAACAATTCTTTGGTAAAAATAGTATATTATATAAAAATGACAGTTAAGAAAGGTTTCAGCTTGTAGTTGTGGTGATCCGATTGAAGCTTATTTCAACTAAAGAGAGGCAAAAGGTAACACTGGCAGAGTATTGGTGTTACATATGCTTCCATATACCCCATCCGACTTTTGGGCACACCCAATCAATGGTTTATATGGGGGCATACACTACCATTAATACTCTGCAATTTGGTGCTTATTGCTTCTTAAAAATGTTGCTTTGATTTCATATTACTTGTAATTTTAACAATTTGTTGCTTGTGCTAGGTTAAGTTTGAGTAGATTGTTATATGAAACCCGTATATATTTATCTTAATTCCAAATTTATCAAATTGATCAAATATCAAGTGGGATAAAAAACACTTTGAAATGCTAATCTTTAGGATCAAATATTAAGTGGGATCAAAAACCCCAAAAACAATGCTTCCACATTAAGTGGGATTAAAAACACTCTGAAGATGCTAATCTTTAGGTGATTAAAATATCTTGATTTAAAGCGTATTTACGAGTGTGATTTCTACACACATTAATGCTTGATATCATGCAGGTCACTTTTAATAATGGGAGTTGTCTATAATGCGACTTTTTGGAGATTCCGGTGACGGAATCTGGTGGAAGAAATGAGGTTAAATCTCTGGTGGAAGAAATGAGGTTAAATCTTGATTTTTAGCAGTTAAAATGGTTTTTCAACTGCATATTTGGATTCAGCGCCCTGAAAAACCCCTGGGAGCCATTGATTGTGCAGAAACTAGCTATCAAACTTGGAATTCCAATGAATTGCTGCCGGATTTTGACCAGAAAAATCCGCCGGAAAAGCTTTCAAAAAGTCGCGTTATAGACTACTGCTTAATAATGTGGGTTGTGAAAGATATAGTTTACAACTTTACATGATTTTTTATATATTTATTTGTTTATGATCAAATATTAAGTGGGATGCTAATCTTTAGGTGATTAAAATATCCTGATTTAAAACGTATTTACGAGTGTGATTTCTACACACATTAATGCTTCGTATCACGAGTGTGATTTTTACACATTAATGCTGGGTATCATGCAGGTCACTTTTAACAATGTGCGCTGCGAAAGGTTGCTTTTAATAGTGTGGGTTGCGAAAGATATTGTTTATCATTTTACATGATTATTTATTTATTATTATTATTATATAAAAATTACAATTTTACATGATTATTTATTTATTATTGTGATTTTATTATTATTATTATTATAAACAAATTCGTGAGGCAGAATTGGTTAACCCTATAAAATATAACTATCTATTCTTGAGCAAACCAATGTTATTTTTTTTGATTTTTTTTTGCTAAAATAAAACACTAAAGTGACAATATACCTTAAGTAATTGGAAAAATTAAAATTAATAAAAAGAACTAAAAAATGAAATTACCACTTGGTCTCAGCGAACAATTGCACAACTAGTTTATTTTAATGATTTTAAATGCATATTTTCAATAATATGTCATTTATAAGTGCACATGATAAATACATCAAGTATTATACGTACATTTTGGTGTTTTGTCACAATTTGGTGATACAATTTTGATTGATATTTTTATTTTTTGTTGTTTAGATTGAATTTTGCATAAATGGATTCAGCAAACAATTTCACAACTAGTTTATTAATGATTTTAAATGTGTATATAGATGACAATAATACATATTCTGTGTATATGCTATTTATAAGTGCATATTATAAGTGTAAATGGCATTCATAAGTGCATATGATAAATATGGAAAACATTGTCTAACTCTTATACGGTTTGTTTTTTGGGTGAGAATTTGGTGATGAAATTTTTAGCCAGATTGTTATTTTTGTTGTTTAGATTGCTTTTTTGAATGTATAAATGGATTTAGTGCCCTCAAAAACCCTTGAGGCCCTTGGATTATGCAGATGACATAACTCAAACTTGTGATGGTAACCGATACTTGCCATATATATATCTTACAAATTTAATTGGAAAATATGCCCCAAAAAAACCAAAATGTAGAAGAATTAGGTTATGTCAAACATATTTAGTAAATTTCCAATGTATATATCATTTATAAATGCATAGGATAAATACATAAGTATCTTTAGGAGATTCCATTAATCAAAATTTTTTGGCTACACATACTATATATGCTGAATCCAAAAATTTATTATTGTACAAATATCAAATACATAAATTGAAACTTCATTGCTCTACAAAGATGTTAAATTTGTAAATCCTTTGAAATTTATAACAATAAATACATGCAAATGATCCACATTGAAATCTTTATTACTATACAAATATCATATTTAATTGATATCATTAGATTTAGTATATGATTTGAGTCCAAGAGAATTGGTTGGTTATAAGAATTTTTTGCCAGTTTGTTTTGCTAACCTTGTATCTATTCTAAAATAGACTAGTGATACCAGTGTCTCATCCAGTGTTCAAGCCGTTCTCCTTCATAGATGGGATTTCCAAGATTACAAAAAGGAAAAAATATTAGTCTCAATACAAAGTATTCTAATTTGTATGGATTAGTAGTAAGATTAGGTGCAATTTCAATCTAATTTGTATTACAATTTTGTAGCGTGTTTAAATTTTACAATGCTTAAGGGGGGAAAATATTTTGTGATCAATTTGATCATTAAATTTAATTTAATATTTAGTTTAGATAATTTATATATTTTTTTAAAATCATCTAAATCCAAAATTTATTTATAATTAAAAATGTAGATTCTAGTAGTTTAGATTTAGAATGAGGAAACCTTGAAGAGTTTAGAAGTATATATGTCCCTTTTTTTTCCTCGCAAAAAAGCAATTTTTATTTTTTAATCAAAAGAGAATAAAATTACATTTTGTTTACACAGGTCAAACATGTTTTCATGTGGTAGAGAAGACTATTGTTAATGATGCCATATACAAGCCCGTTTTAACAAAAACATCTGAAAAATATTAATTGTGAGGGAGCTTGTAGAGTGTCCATAGATTGTATGCATTTGATGTTGAAAATTGTAGCTTGTGAGGTATTCCACAAGCCTAGATTTGGGGATTGTGAGAATTTTGGTCACAAAAGGACTTTGTGGGCAAAAAGACCCAAGTGAAGGGGTTTTAAACCCATACGGGGTTTAAAATCCTAAAAGGAAAAATTAAATCCGAAGTCTAAGTGGATAATTCCTCTAAGATCTACAGGGTTCCTAAGAAGGTTTGGGAAATCTTTTTAAGGAAGGCCTTAGGAGAAGGTTGAGGCATCTCTCACTTGGTCCTAAAAGGAAAAATTAAATCCCAAGTCTAAGTGGATAATTCCTCTAAGATCTAGAGGGTTCCTTAGAAGGTTTGGGAAATTTATTTAAGGAAGGCCTTAGGAGAAGGCTAAGGCATCAAGCGAGAGGAGCTCACTTGGTCGAGCAGGGCTGCAAGGGATGTAGCTCCAAGAGAGGTAAAGCATATAGGCCAAGGAAGGCTACAAGGGAGGCTGAGTATTCCATTCATCTGCATTCACTCAAGAGAAGGTTCAACTAGAGGTGCCGTAGACCTAAGGTCCTAAGTCAAAAGCAGTAGTAGGGATGAATTGAGTGCCCTCCACGTGATTTGTTTAGGGTATGAATTGGAGATTTGTTGGCCGTGTTTCTCTTTGAGGGTTTGGGCATTAGAGTGGGTAAAAACCCAAGTAATTCATGTTGCTAAATTTGTGTTTAGTTGGAGGAGGTTGAGACCTCTATATTAGTGTTTCTAGAGGGATGCAAGGCTTGTTGGACATACAAATGAAGGCTGCATACCTCAAGGAACAATGCAACTTGAGAGATGGTTTTTACAAGGTTTGGGAGGTCTGTACAACATATGATGGGGAAAATATGAAGTTGATCAGATGCTCTAATAGAGTCTTCCACCTCAAAAGACAAGCCTAGATCCATGGACCTTGGGACAACTAGAAAAATAATTTTGAAGTGAAAAAGAATTGATCTTCAAGATGGTGAATGCATGGTGATGGGAGGCTATTCCAAGGGTTTGGAATAACATAGATTCAATTCCTAAGTACAATGAGAAGAAGTGTGTCTCATCACTGTTAGAGGAATAGTTCTAGAGGATTTATGACCGAGATAATTGAGCCCTAGTGTAGGGCAGTGTATTAGAAACAAGTTTTGGGCACATGTTAGCAGCTGCAATATTGATCCTTACAGGAGGGCCGGAACTCTTGAGATGGCTTGTTTAGCATGACCATGAGGGCTAGTAAGTCAATGGAGTGAGGTTGGGTCAATTAAGGTACAATAATATATTGTACAATAGCTGACATAAGGGATGATGAGGTCTGTTGACGGGCCAAGTTAGGTACTTCTATAGTGATGACAGAAGCCCTAAAGGAAGGACCCTAACCTTAGAATTGGATGTCCAAAACAACAATTTAGAACAACAGTTAAATATTGCCATCAAGGTCTATCCCTCGATGTCTAGATTAGTGCTCTTTCAGTGGATAGAGATGAGGAGGGATACATGTGAGGGAAAGGGAATTTAGTGCTTGAATAGTAGTGTAAATAAGCCCTAGGAGAGGGAAGATCTATAGCTCAAAATCTGACAATTCGATTTGTGTTGTTTATACACCCTAGGGAGCCCCTAATAGCATATTCTTAGGATATTTGGCTACGGGGTCTTTGAGGATCAAATTGTAGAGAAGAGGGTAGTGACTTTGATGGCCTATATCAATGAAGAGATGACTGTGTATGGGCATATCTACAAGCCCTAGGTGAGGGCAGCGTTGTCGGTCCAAGATCAGTGAAACATTGACTGAAGAATGGGTAGATCCGAAGATGGAGTTGTAGTGAAGAATTAGAACCCAAATTGGACAAATGTGTGGAAACCAAAGCATAGATTGGAGCACTGTTAGATGGTTGACAATTGTGCCCTAAGTGCAGGTCTTGTGAACGGCTACAAGGTTGCTATGAGTGGCAGAGAAGTTGAGCTCAAGATTTGATCAACCAAGAGAGTTAGATTGATAGCCCTAAGTTGACCGTTGAAGAAGGACGTTTAACAATCATAGTTGGAAGATCCCCAGCCCAAAGTTTGTCTTCATTGGAGTAGTGCCGAGGACATTAGAGGGAAGAAGTCCCAAAGGAGCTGAGCAACAATAGTGGGAAGTTGAGAGTTGTTCACAAACAGAGTTGTGATTAACTCAACATAAGTCCCTAAGTCATGGTACATTTAAGGACTAATGTTCAACTAGAGGGCAAATTAATAAGTTGTGTCCAGTGATGTAAAGGATCATGACCATTCATAGAGGCAAGAGCTGCAGATTTGGAGTGAAAGGACCAACAGATGTGTTCAAAACACATGGACTGGAAGGGCTGCAAGGTGCCACATCAACAAGTAGGTCAAGGATGTCTTGTTCAAGGTAGATTGGTGGTCAACATGACAAACACCAAGCCTTAGTTGTGTAGGTTTTAACCCTGTACAAAAATTACCTGCATACAAATTCTAAAACACATAAAATAAACAATGCGAGAGCATAACACATAAAACACATATACATAGAGATTTCCCCCCGGATCCCAAAACCAAGACTACTAGCTTGATTTTTTATTATGTTCCTTTTAATGTTACAATACATATTTATACATGCCGAAGCATCCAATACCATGGACTGAAAACCATTGCGTCCAAAACCATAGACCGAAAACCATCGTGTCCAAAACCATGTGCAAAAAACATGCACAAAACCATAGGTAGGTCTACCCATAGAGTGGGGTTACCCGCACCCCTCAAACCCCCTATGACTACCCCTGCTATGCAATCGGCGCAACGAAGGGGGGCTCCGCCCCCCTTCTAACCCTCGGTTAACTATGTGGGCTAGTCGTGGAAAGAATATAACACAACCCAACAAGTTGTATGTACTTTGTGCACTAGTTGATTTATTGATGTGTAATTTTCCGTTGTCCAAAGTAGGATGGTTGAGGTGTTTGAGTTGGTTATGTCATAGATTTTAAGACACTAACCTAGATTCTCATATGACATGGGAAATCAACATGGTATTAGAGCACTACTTTGAAGGGCTAGTGGATCAAAGTGTGCACGTGGAAGCATGTGAGCCAGTTGAGATCGTGTAGGCTCAGAGGGAGTCTAGCTTTAAAGGGAGCAACCCTAAGGAAGTTCAAGATCTTTAGGTTTTGATGAGGCAGAGACACCATAATGACATTGATCCATTCTACTGGGTATGCTACAATGATGGATTCCAGATAGGCTAGTGTCGTTGGATACTTCCAAGCAGTGGAAGTACCTCCCTCGCTAAGAGGGAGTGTTGAAAAGTGTAGCTTAGGAGGTATCACACAAGCCCTGATTCGGGGTTTGTGACAATTTTGGTCATAAAAGGAATTTGTGGGAAAAAGACCCAAGTGAAGGGGTTTTAGACCTAGATGAGGTTTAAAATTCTAAAAGGAAAAAATAAAGGGAAAAATTAAATCCTAAGTCTAATTGGATAATTTATTTAAGATCTAGAAGGTTCCTAAGAAGGCTTGGGAAATCTATTTAAGGAAGGCCTTAGGATAAGGCTAAGGCATCAAGTGAGAGGAGCTCACTTGGTCGAGCAGGGCTGCAAGGAATGTCGCTCCAAGAGAGGCCAAACTTGTAGGCCAAGGAAGGCTACAAGGGTGGTCGAGTATTCCATTCATTCGCATTCGCTCAAGAAAAGGTTTAGCGAGAGGTGCCACAAACCTAATATCCTAAACCAAAAGCAATAGGAGGGATGAATTGAGTGCTCTCCACGTGATATTGTTAGGGGTATGAATTGGAGATTTGTTGGCCGTGTTTCTTTTTGAGGGTTTGGGCATAAAAGTGGGTAAAAACCCAAGTAAATTAGGCCCCTAAATTTCTGTTCAATTGGAGGAGGTTGAGACCTCTATGTCTATGTTTCTAGAGGGCTGCAAGGCTTGTTGGGCATATAAATCAAGGCCACATACCTCAAAGAACAACACAAATTGAGAGAGAGGGTTTTTACCAAGTTTGGGTGGTTTGTACAACCTATGATGGGGCAAATCTAAATTTGATTAGATGCCCTAATAGAGAGCCGCCCACCTCAGAAGGTAAGCCTAGATCCATGGACCTTGGGACAACTATAAAAAGAGTTTTGAAGTGAGAAAAAATTGATCTTCAAGATGGTGAATGCATGGTGATGGGAGGCTGTTCCGAGGGTTTGTAATAATAGAGATTCAACTCCTAAGTACAGTGAGAATAAGTGTGTCTCATCACTATTAGAGGAACAAGTCTAAAGGATTTAGGACTGAGATCATTGAGCCCTAATGTTGTTAAATTTTTCTTATAGCTACATTGTTCTTTGCTTTGATAATTCTTTTACATATTAAATTCACCCCAAAGTATCATATCATTATTCAACAACATATGCAACTATGTAGAAAGAACAATAGCATCATCAATGCGGCGGAACATAAAGGAACAATAGAAGAAAATCATTCACACATAGAGACACCAGGATTGGTTGGAGACCAGGGAAAAACCCACTACAGTGAAAACCCTTTCAATTTCTTCTTCATATTAGATTGTCATTGAATGATTAAGAAAAGAGAGAGTACAATGACCCATATCTTCAACAATTATCCTCTCCAACAAAATCAACTAAACAACATTCATGAGATGAACCCAACAATGCTAATAATTAAAACCCTAATTCAAAAGCATGCGATCAACTATCACTATTTGTGGTCAATTGCCGAACTCTGCGGTCAATTGACGAAATCTGCGGTCAACTGTAAAATACAAACCCTAAGTCTCAATCACATGGAAAGAGTGTCGTTTGTGCGACTGGAACCCTTCAACCACACACATAGGCCTGCATGCTAGTGGTTACAACCAAAATTTCCCTGTAGCATGCCTATGGCTAAAAACCAAAACCCTAGATCACACGTGCAAGCTTTATACCTTGCAATCTCAGACCTCTATGACCCAATCTCCGTGAATTACCTCAGATATGTGTGAGCCAAAACCAAAGAAGAGAATAGAATAATGCTTCACGATGCTTTCCAAATGAGTTTGATGTCACTTGTATTTATAGGCTTCCAAGAGTGTCCAATTTGCTTTAGGGCCGACCTGATCAAATATACATGTGGTATTTAATTCAAAAATACACTTTCCCTTGTTGAAATTGAGCATTTCAATAGTCAAAATTGGTCCTCTAAAAAAGAGGAAGCTCTTCCAATGGTTGGAATTTTTCACTAAGATGCGAAATTAACACTCCATCTCAGTTAGGAAGAAATTCCAACTGCATCATGTAATCATCACAAGTATCATGTCATCAAATGTTGTCACTGCTCATATATGCTAATCTCTTGATTGTCTCTGCTCATATGCTGAACATTCTCGAATTTGATAGAAGAAGAATTTGATATCATAGGGGAGCCTAAGCTACCACCCTATATTCATCGGGGAGCCACTGCTACCACCCAGATCACTACCAGTGGGGAGCCCAATGCTACCACTTGGGAAGCATCAAAGAGCTTATCATTAGGGACCCCTGCTCAACTTGGAACCACATCAGGGAGCACATCTCAACCTAGAAACCAATGACAATGAAGGTCCTATTGGACACTCTCACCTCATTTCCATGACAATGGGGAAGGTCCTATGGGACATTCTTACCCCATGGCAAGCAATAGGCGAGATACCATTTACCAAGCAAGGATCACAACCATACCATGATGCAATCAATGGGCGAGATACCACTTGCTTTATGAGGTAAGGATCACAACCATCCTATTTTTTGCTAGATTTTCCAACAATGACCCTAAAGAGTCACGTGGTAGAACACCTACATCATAATCAGCTTGGTTTGTACACCTCCAAACATTCTCTCAACTTGTTGGCCAGACGGGGAGTGCTATTCCCAACAAGCCCAACTTGTGGGTATGATGCCAACTAGGGTATACTTTGCATAGACCAAGATAGGGGAGAAAATTATCCAACCCTCTGGGTAACAAATAAGGGTGATGCCTATTATTTAGAGATCCCTTAACCCTAGGATCCCTCCGTCTCAATTCCTCACCCTGGGAGCTCAGATAGGGGGAAGAGGTGGCTCAGTGTCCTCAGTCCACCATGCTCTCTGTAGATCAGAAACATATCATCATGCTCATATCTAATATTGGCTTAAACAACTCTCAATAGCAGCAATATCCTGTTCATATAAGGCATCAAATCAAATATTATATTAGAACAAATATATATCACAAAAATAATACATTATCCATCCTCCCTCTGACGAAGGAAACAACCACAAGCCTAAGCTTGTCTCGTACAACAACATCCACTGAAGGTATCTCAATCCCAGTTATATATGGAATTCTCTGCCAATTAGATCCCACCTTTTTCCATCGCAATGTATCATTGTCACATTTAGAACCTGTTCAAAATAACTTTCCAAAGAGTTTCTTTAACTTGCCTCATAGATAGCCATGCTAGCAACATCGTATTCAACCTTACCCATGCTTAATGCAACTAATTTTTCATCCAAAATATCATAAAAGATCTCATACGAAAGCAATACCTAGATGTGCTCATCTCATTAATAATGATCCCAAACAACATCAATACATCCATGAAATCACATAGCATAGGAAGAATATCTCAAACCAAAAAATGATCGTCCCATGCAAATATTTCAAAGTGTGCCCAGTGGCAACCCAATGTTTATGAAGTGGCTCAATTATGAATTGACTCAAATTCTATGAAACACACACACACACACACACACACACACAGAGACACACACATATATATACAAGTAGGTGTTCACATTGAACATCAATGCTTCAATCAACTATTCGTTTCCAAGTCAGTATCAACAATATCTGTTCATAACTTCTTGAAATTCAATCAGAGTGGATCTGTATTTCCATTTTCCAAAAACTCTTCAATAGCTTGACAATATGGATTTTCTTTTCCAAACTTCAGAAATTAATTCATCATGCCATGATTCTTCATTTCGAAGTTCAGAGTTAAACTCCCTCTTACTTTGATCATTAGAGGCTCATTACCTGTCAAGAATAAACCATCAAAATATAAAACCAAAATTAAAGTCATACCTTGGATCACTTTTGAAGTAGATGTTCAGATCGACACAAATTCCTAGCTTCACTAGGTAACTATCAATGTGGACATACCAAGCTCGAGAAGCTTGCTTCAAATCATATAATGCTATCTGCAAACATTATACTGATCAAACCAATATACTTAGCCTCACACCAATAAACACTGTGCAATCAAATAAACTAAGTCAATTTATCAAGCCTTAGATGCCAAATCAAACTAATATCAAAATCATCGATATCACTACAAAAAATTCTTTGGAACAAGTGTCAGGTAGAGCTCACATCCAAATGACAAGTTACAACCTTATCTATTGATAAGCAATATCCAACCAAGCTTTATCAAGTCATCCTTATGATCATAAAATGAGTCATTTTTGACCTTAGATGCAAAAGAATATACTAAGAATAAGTCATATAAGTTCCATTCATTCATTGTGAGGTCACTGCATACTGAATCACAACTATTTTCACTTCAACCAATGTGCCAAAGCCAATGATGGTAATACATAATCACTATTGAATACCAATTAGTCACTGAAAGTTACTATGCCCGCATAACACTTGTCATCTAGTCAAATCATCAATTATCAAATAAAAACCCTAATTTGTCATCATTGTGAATTCAACCAATCCATAAGCCAAAACATATCTACGAATTGTTAAAAATCATGTAAAAACTCTAAAAACTACTCATCTATACTAATCAACCAAATTTTATCAAACCCTTGAAACTATTATCAATTACTATTATATACTAGCTTCAATGATCAAATCAAATAACATAATGATATGCATATTCAGGTCCCTTGCAAACACACATTTAGTCAACACATTCACATTCTCTACAGTAAAACATTCAAACTTCCCTACTCATAGGACTTTCTATTGTCTGCTCCATATTGTAGGACTGTCATACACCTGGTGCACTCTTGATTTCATGTATAAGGCTTCAGTTTTTGAGTCTTACAAGCACAACCACACCCATAAGACTTCTTCCATGTGGTTGGAAGGCCTATAACCACACTCTTAAGCCTTCTTCCATGCGGCTGGGGCTTAAACTAAGAGAAACCCTCTCTTCTTAGACTAAAACTTGGTGCATACCAACAACATCAGAGATTTGCTTATTTATGTCAAACATCTTAAATAATATTCCATATATTTAATGGAAATGATAATAGGTGTAGGGATCTTATGAAGAGTTTCTCCCTCTTAATGAGAAGCCACTTTAGTCACCATCATTCAAGCCATCAACATGTCTATCATAACACTGTCATGCATCAACAAAACTGTTAGATATATCATATTCTTAGACACCTATACATCATAGTCATAACATGTCAACATCAACTACTTCATCATCACATATGAACATGACATAAAATTTTCATCAAGGGTTAGATTCATATGATTAGAATAACTAATAGGAGTATACTCCAAGAATCATGAATACATCATCACTTATTTATCACATAACTCAATCCATCAAGCCAGGGAATCCAGATTTACTAAATTGTCAAAATTACTAAGCTAAGGTCAACAAGGAGATATTGAGAAATAATCTTATTGTCACTCTTCTATCATCATGGTTATCATGCTTATCAAAAACACTATCAATAGTATCAAACTATCATATATAAGAATCAATGTGCTAGCCTGGATCAAGAAATCCATCATGTCTAAAATAAAAGATGTTTTCCAAATATCAAGGGCCCCAATATATCAAAAATCAATGTTTCTATGTAGCTTTACCATGAATTAATAGAATGTATGATACTTTCGCAATACTTAGTGCACCATCTCATCATAAGTACCATGAATCAAACTTACTTTCATATGCATATATGATTCATTCATGAAGGTGAAATTCCCATCATACCTTAGGGCTTACCTTGCCATCAAATATTGCAGCTGAAACATAACATTGAAACAATACACCATAGATACATTGTAGTATTCAGATATCTATGCACCTTCTTATTTGACGTTGGCCGCTGGAGCACTTTGTAAACTTCCTTGTCATGGGAAAATGTAGCTCTTCTCTTCCTACTCCAGCTATCTTTTCCTACACCTTGGATGATCCTTAAGAAGGATCCACTTATCACATCTCATCAAGAGGTTAGAATTATCCAAATACTTAAATATACATGCAAGAAGTATAATCAATGATGAAATCAATAAATCTAAACAAAAGTAAAGACATAAAGAAGTAACATAACTCAGAAGAGTACTTATCTTCAATGGGAGGTGATCATCTCCCTCTTGAACTGACCTTCAAGAGTCATGACTGTCCATTGTCTATATAAAATTGCTGCCTTCAATATTTCAACCAACTTCATCAACAACCAGACCTAATTGAGACTATCCCATCTAGGGCTACATCGAATTTTTCATAAGTGCCAGAAAATTTCCACACTTGATCATGTTAAGGTTTCTAGGTTGCATATCTAAAATCTTTGTCATAATCCAAGGTTTCTTCCAAACCCTAACCTCATAATTGTTAGGATATTCCGACACATAGGAAATAGTTAAGTATAACTTGGTCTAGTGTAGAGTTAGGTAAAGTGTGTTTCTTTACTATGTACTTTTGTAACTTACAATCCAACGGTCACGATATGTAGTAATCCGACGTTTCATTCTCTCCTCGATATTACCGACACTTGATCCGTGACTTAACACCTGATTGTTCCATGATCTCTATTTAAATAGCATGGAGGGTCATTTGTAGGGTAACCGTTCATGAGAGAAGCTTATGTAAATTTTCATTCTTTTATTGATAAATTGCTTAAAGTGGTCGCGTTGGCTCAGGCCGTGCAATGTTTCCCTCTTTGAGGGTTTTAACCACGTCAACAATACTGGTGTATTGATATGCGATCTATTTGTGAGCGGTGTCCTTTGGTGTTTTGTCTGAGGAACTTACCCTGTAAATTCTTACATGGTATTAGAGCCAAGTTGAGGGCCGCATCTGTTGGTGATCCAAATCTAAAGTCGGTAGAATTGCGTCTGATTGCTGTTTCCTAGATCTACTGTTTTTGATTGCTTTCGGGTTGAGAGGACTACTCTATTGTGTTAGGAGCATCTGTTCCAGTGAGGAACCCCTTTTGTTGCACGCTAAAAGGTTTCCGGTAGCCCTAGCTACGCCATTTTTAAGATCTGGAGGTATACAATGTTTATTTGCAGTTTTTAGTTATTTTTTCTCTATTTATTTCAGTTTATTTAACTCTATGTTTTTTTATTATTATCGGATCTATACCTTCCTTTTCTGCATATGCTCTTTTCCCGCGACTCTATGCGATCTGGGCAAATTAGAAACAGAAAGGAAGGATTTTTTCTCATAGGTATGCTCTTATCTGCCGTGCCTTAGTGTGATATCGGAAAATCAGAAACATTGAGGAAAATATTTAGTTTTCGGCTAAAGCTAACTTCAAGCCAGAAGGTTTGTTTTTTTGTATGTTCGTGTTGGGTTTTTTGTTTTTTTGTTTTGCAGGCATAAAAGATCTTTCTCAAGCAAGCACATACCCCAAAATTTCAGTGACTAAAAAAAAAGCAAGCCCCTTCCTCTTTTCCAAAAATTTAACCTTTTAATCTAGCTCACTTGGTCCAAAGCTATTTTATGAAAGTCTTTCTTTTTGTTGAGCTAATTAGATTAAGTTTGGAAAGGGGGAAGTTTTTTTTTTTTTTTTTTTTTTTTAATATAACATTATCATTCATTTCCGCACATTCCCACACTTCCTCAGCATCTTCAACAACTTTGCTTCAAAAAGCCATAAATTCTTCATCTGGAAGACGTTTTCAGAGCCGTTTTTTTTTAATCAACCTCTTTTTTCGAGATCTTTCCTTTCGAATGCTTATTTTCAGCATCTAGAACTTCAGTTTTTGTTAAAATGGAAAGTCCATGCCAAGTTATTCTTGACAACACCAACTACTTCCAATGGTGGTCCTACATTGTGGATTTACTTAGAAGTAAAGGTCTTTACAAAATAGCCTCAGGCCAAGAAACCAAACCGAAAGATGAAGATAAGGTAGCCAAATGGGAAAATAGGCAAGATCAAGCACATGGGTTGATAAGGATGTCTATTTCTCTAGATCTTAGATTCCATATCGCAGAACTTGATACTCCTAATGAAGCAATGAAATAGATCACTAAAGTTTTTGGAATTAAAAATGAACTTAGAGCTCATCAACTCGAAAATGAGTTTCTTACATTGGACCCTAATACTTTTTCTTCCATTGAAGATTTTCTGTCCAAGTTCAAGACCCTTAGACTTCTCTTGGAAGGTGTTAAGGTTAAGAAAGAAGATGTTAACCTTATCTATTCCATTCTTACTAAGTTGGCACTAGCTTACTCTGTGTTTGTTTCCACCTTCCATTCTACAAGATAAGCCTTCATTTCTCAAGGACAAGACTACAAGTCCCCTTCCTTTGATGCCTTTTGTGATTCTTTAATAAGAGAACAAGAAAAATTCTTACACCTTGGTCTTCTTATTCTTGGAAACTCTTCTAAGAAAGCCTTAGCCACCCAACAACAACCAAATTCAAAGTATCCTAAGAAGTTGTATCCTAAAAAGAATGGTCCTAAACCAAACAAGGGTCCTAAGCAATTTTAGTCTCAAAATGAAGAATCATTTCAACAAAATGATAAGGTAAATAAAAACAAAGTGAAGAAGACTGATAGACATTGCCACTTTTGTAATCGAGATGGCCACTTAGAATCCAAATGCTTTAAGAAGATGGAATCCTTGGAAGCAGCAATGAAGAAGCATAACATCTATTTGGAGCACTCTTCAAATTCAACTTCATCTTTAGGAATAACACTTTCTGCATGTGGTTGTCAAACATCTCGGTCTAGATATGCACTAAATGTATCTTCTTCTTCTAATTCTCATGAGTGGCTCATTGATTCTGGAGCTTCTTATCACATGGCCAAAAACAAAGCCATATTTTCTTCTTTAAATG
>APFE031352184.1:202490-228715 GCA_000404065.3 Pinus taeda | reverse complement strand
AGGTTGTATAAGTTTAACAACTTTGGGTCATCAAATCTTCCCTCGGTATTTGTTGCTCATAATGATGAAGTGAGCAAAATTTGGCATGAGCGATTTGGTTACTTAAACTATCGCTCTCTTCAGAATATATGTAAAGAAAATATGGTGACAGGTCTTCCAATGGTATCCTGCAGAGATGGTGTTTGTTCCGGATGTGTACTTGGAAAACATCATCGTGATAGTTTTGAAAAACGTGCCTCTTGGCACACCTCAACCCTTTTACAACTTGTGCATAATGATTTATGTGGTCCACTTCCAGTTGTTTCATTCTCTGGCTACAAGTATTTCTTAACTTTCATTGATGATTTCTCCAAATGAACTTGGGTATACTTCTTAAAACTCAAGAGTGAAGTATTTAACATGTTCTTGCCCTTTAAGGCCTTTGTTGAAAAACAATCTGGACATCAAATTCTTAAGCTAAGATCTGATAATGGCAGAGAATATGTTAACAACAAATTCATCAAATTTTGCATTGAGAATGGAATTCAAATGCAATATACTGTTCCATATACTCCACAACAAAATGGTGTAGCTGAAAGGAAGAATCACACCTTAAAGGAAATGGCTAATTGTATGCTTCAATCTAAAGGACTTAGTCTTAATTGTTGGGAAGAAGAAATTAATTATGAAAATTACATAATAAATCGCACTCCTACTAAGGTTTTAAATAATATCACTCCAGAAGAAGCATGGAGCTCAATTAAACCAGATGTAAGTCACTTTCGTGTTTTTGGAAGTGAAGCATGGGTCCATATTCCAGATGAGAAACATAAAGCTTTACAACCTAAGAGTGAAAAATGTATTTTTGTTGGATATTCTGAAGATGTCAAAGGATATAGAGTTATTCCACTTAAGTCCAAAAATGTTATCATTAGAAGAGATGTAAACCTTGCTGAAAATAGATCGGCCTACGAGCTTAGTTCGATTGATGTGCCACCTCTCTCTATCTCCTCTACTTTGAAAATATTTCTTCTTTAGATGATGAAAGCGAGGATGACAATCCTCCCCCACCTTCTCAGGATCCTCCTTCAGCTCCTTAGCTTCCAAAATGGGTCCGTGTTACTCGGGATGTAGCAGGCGCTCTTGCCGGTGATCCTACAGATCAACGACGTACACGTTCTCAGTTCAATAGAGCCTCTTCTTTACTGGCTCAAGCTTCAACAAATTATGATCCTGACACCTTTGCAGAAGCTTCAGGCCATCTAGATTGGGATGCAACTATGAATGAAGAATATCGTTCATTATTGGAAAATGATACATGGGATCTTGTTCCTCTACCAAAGGGACAAAAACTTGTTAGATGCAAATGGGTTTATAGAACCAAGTATGGTGCAGATGGAAAAGTTGATAAACATAAAGCTTGTCTTGTTGCTAAGGGTTTTTCACAAGTTGAAGGCATTGACTATACTAGAACCTTCTCCCTTGTTGCCAAAATGAGCGCTATCCACCTTGTTCTTTCCCTTGCTGCCTCTTTCAAATGGGAAGTCCATCAAATGGATGTTAAATCTGCTTTCTTGCATGGGGACTAGCATGAAGAAATCTATATGGAACAACCTACTGGCTTTATACAAACAAACTCCAGCCTTGTATGTCGGCTTAAGAAATCCCTTTATGGTCTCAAGCAAGCTCCTCGGGCTTGGTATGCCAAAATGGATAGTTTTTTTTAGAAACTGGATTTTCTAGGTGTCATTCTGACAATACTATCTACACCAAGAAAGTGGGCAAGTCCCTTATCATTCTTGTTCTTTAAGTTAATGACCTTATCCTTACTGGTAGTGATCCCAACCTTATAAACCATGTGAAGTCCAACCTTAAAAAGAAGTTTGAAATGACAGACTTAGGACACTTACATTATTTTCTTGGTCTTCAAGTCTTGCAACCCAAGGAAGGTATTTCCCTTTCCCAGTCCAAGTATGCATGTGATCTTCTGCGCCATTTTCACATGGAAGACTGTAAGCCAGCCCCTTCTCCCTTTTAGTCTAGAGCCAAACTTTCAGTCACTTGTACTTCCCTTGAAGTTGATGCTACCTTATACCATCAACTTGTAGGAAAACTTTTGTATCTGACCCATACTCTTCCTGACCTTTCCTTTGCTGTTGGCCTTATTGCTCGTTTTATGAAAAACCCACGTGAAAGTCATTGGAAAGCAGCTAAAAGAATACTTCGTTATGTTTGAGGTACAGTTCAGTTTAGGATTTATTATAGTGCAGAAGCATCTCCTCTATTGGTTGGTTTCACTGATTCTGATTGGGCAGGTGACCCTGATGATCGGAAGTCTACTACTGGTTATGTGTTCAATCTTGGTTCAGGACTTATTACATGGGCTTTCAAGAAACAAAGTGCCATTTCTCTTTCTTTAGCAGAAGTAGAGTATTGTGGTGCTATAGAAGCTAGTAAGGAAGCCCTGTGGCTTCGTCAGATCCTGTCAGAGTTTGGCTTTCAGCAACAACATCCGACTTTAGTTTGGTGTGATAATCAAAGTTCCATTCCACTATGCAAAGATCCAGTCCAACATTAGCGCAGAAAACACATTGAACTGCACATGCACTTCATCGAAAATCTCATTCACGACCATGTTCTTGAAGTGCAATATTGTTCAACGGATGATCAAGTTACAAATATCTTTACATAGGCTCTCAGAGAGGCGAAGTTTGCTAAACTTCGGTTTATGGTTGGAGTTCACAAAGTTGTCACTAAGGGGGGATAGGCTCTAATGCCTCATTCCTTCTCCTATTTTGTCATATTTGTACATCCTTCAATCCTATCCCAAATTGTTCTTAAGGGGGGATGTTAGGATATTCTGACACATAGGAAATAGTTAAGTATAACTTGGTATAGTGTAGAGTTAGGTAAAGTGTGTTTCTTTACTATGTAATTTTGTAACTTACAATTCGAAGGTCACGATATGTAGTGATTCGACGTACATTCTCTCCTTGGTATTACCGACACTTGATCCGTGGCTTAACACCCGATTGGTCCATGATCTCTTTTTAAAGTTCATGGAGGGTCATTTGTAGGGTAACCATTCATGAGAGAAGCTTATGTAAATTTACATTCTTTTATTAATAAATTGCCTGAATTGGTCGTGTTGGCTCAGGCCATGGACTATTTCCCTCTTTGAGGGTTTTAACCATGTCAACAATACTGGTGTATTGATCTGTGATCTATTTGTGAGTGGTGTCATTTGGTGTTCTATCCGAGGAACTTACCTTGTAAATTCCTATAATAATATCCATCAAACGCTAATAACCAAATTGACTAGGGTTTCCTTCAAACCCTAGCCTTCTTTTAGATCTCCTCCATATTCTCTTGCTTCCATCAATGGTGTCTTCATAGGGGTGAACTTCAATGGATTTTCTTCTACCCAACTCTAATACCATGTTAAATTTTTCGTAGGGATATATTGTTATTTGCTATGATATTTCCATTTCTTTTTTTGCATATTAAATTCACCCTGTTATCGGGAAAACTAGTGTCCATTCATAGCTACTAGTCCCACTAAGACTGGTAGCTATCTTAGAAACAAACAAACTAAATTCACTTGTCTTTTCCTTTATGAGAAATAGATGAGAGAGAAGCAAAGAGTACCAACCTCAGTCTTTCGCTTGGCTCCTTGCTTGTTTCCTCTCCCCTTTGACAGATCTTTGCCATTCCTTCCTCGCTTGTCCCACTTCAAAGAACACCTGTAGATTCAAAGAAACATAATACCATCAAAGCATAGAGATCTATAATCATAAACAATATAGGATTAGATATATATTAACCATACAAATGCATATATCAATACAAGATTCAAAGATATACAAGAATATGGAGGAAAACTCAAATAGCTTTATTGATAGAAGTAGTAGAAGAGAGGATTACAACCCATTGGTCTGACCCAGCGCCATCCTCCCAGCATGAAAGCTCTCTTGACCTCATGAAAAGCTAGATCACCCAACACTATGATGTTCCATAGAGAAACCAACAACACTTCCTTACAAGATGCAAAATTCCAGCCTTTGGATCTCTAGGATGAGGGATCCATATATAGATGTTTGCAGGATGGTGAGTCAGCTTCTGGATTTTTGATTAGTGTCATTTATCTGATAGTTCTTAGTTCCACTTGGAGATTTCATGATATCTTACTCATCCCTGGGTGAATTCAGAGAGGCAAGTGTCACAGGAGAAGTTTCTGGAAGATTTCATGATCATCCACCTTGCAAACTATCTCTGCCATTTGTCTACTCTTGCCCATCGCACCCCATAGAAGGGATTTTTAGTATGCATCGCACCCCCTGTGTGCATTAGGTGGGATGCATCGCACCTTGACCACGGAGCAGGTGAGATGGTCCAATTTTGACCAGTTCTGAGAAGTTTTTCATGGAGAACTTCTGGGAGATGATGTAATCAGTTGACCTTGTTACTTTAGGGTATGAAACAAAAATTTTAGGGGCTTAGAATGAGATTGGGGTTGCAGTGCCCACATATGTCTATAATAGTTGCCCCCTAAAGCATGAGGTCGTAAATCTTTTGATGTCGGGTGAAATGATTTATCATGAGGATTCGAGGTTTTTCGAACTGGAATGTGACCTATAATAAGATACAATACAATACATTATCTTCATAATATTTTCATGATCTAGCTGAGGCGGGTATTCCCATGCTCAAATTTATAAATTCATTTTCATGTACATTGGATAGACAACCGTCTGTATGGAAGACTGATGATTCTAGTAGAGCCATCATCCTTTGGCTTGGATGATTATCTATGTAGCTATGATGTACATTTTATGTCTTTATTTTTCTTGAATATATCACAGCATGGATGGATGAGACTAGATCCGGGGTCTTCAAACTCGTTCAATCTTCGCTCGAAATACAAGTCGATCCATGTGAAAATATGTTCAGAAGTCGAACATGGAAAGACATTGCTTGATTAGCAGCCAATGATGTAAGCTGTTAACATGCATGAGAGGAATCACCGATAATGATGATGACCCTCAAGGTAATAAAATACAATTCACGTGGGGCGAATACATGAGTTGATGTCGAACACCACACAAAATCTTCTGGTCGAAGGACATTGATGTAAACCTGTCACCGGAAGTGAGAAACTTGCCATTGAGGCATGAAAGCTTCAAAGTACTGAAAGGGTTGTTCCTAAGTCAACTTCTTGGATAATGAGTTGATGTAAACAACAAGTGACACATCGTAGGAGGGCCTTAATGAATCCCACATCTACGACATAAAACAGAGCAAATGATTTTGCAGAGGTGAAAAGGATCTGATGATACAAGGTTCAGGGTGGCGATCATGAAAGAATGAAGCGTGAAGGTATTGCAGTGGATGAAACACAAGTTGGGTTGGTGAATTCTATGAGCGACTTCTCATGAACATATCGGTGACACTGAAATGGATTGGTAGCGTTAACCCCAAAAAGGGATGGTACGGTGGACCAATGGTGATATGACTGGTGAACGGAATAACCCAACCCGACTCAATCATGGCGATGGAGTGAAAGTGTCATGTTCAAGAGCGACCTGCCACCAATAAAGTTTCTTCAAGTTTTCTTCCCAATTTTTCCCCAGTAACTCTTTATTTTTGTCAAGCTTGAGGAGGATAACATATGATTTTTCTATAATTTTCCCTTCGGGCAAACCCGTTGCTATGTTTTAACAAGCCTAGTGACAGTGAAACTTGCTCTTGTCTGCATGGACAAGTTTGTCGCTATTGTTTTAACGAGTTTAATGATAAAGAAAACTCAGTCCTTTTCAATTTTAGAGAGTCTGAAAAGAGTTGGAAAGGAAACTCCAATAATCCTTTTTCATAATATAATCCCTTAAGTCCGAAAAGTATAAAATAATATGAAAGGGATGACTTTTTGATAGTTTTAACGAGCTGAACAAGACAAGCGCTCGGTCTTTTTGTGCAATGATCCCTCAGGTCCAAAAAGATTAAAATCTAGAGGAGGGATGGCACTTCCAATCACTTTAATGAGTTGGAGAGGCCAATTGCTCGACAATCTTTTCATATTTTACGAGTCAAATGAAAAGAGATTAAAGGAGACTCGTTTTTTGAGGAACGAGTGATGTTTTCAGATAGCCGTTGGTTCCAGGTAAGGTTTGGAACTTTTCAATCACGACAGTGTAAAGAAGGTGGCTAAGAGGATCACTCGTCGCAGCTGTTCCTCAAAAGGGGTAAACAATCAAATGGAGGCGTATGATCGGCTAAAAAAGAGTGGAGGTGATGGTAAGAACACGACCAAGGCTCAAAAGCTGATAATAATGCGACTGCAATGGTTATTTACTGAAGGTGGGTTCATTTTTTAATGAGCTTAAACTCTGGTGGAACATATGCTCATTGCTAGGTTTATTTTTTAACGAGCTTGAACTTCACGTAAAACTGCTCGTGCTAGTCGTATAATAAGGATGTCTCATCAATCTCTAGTCCATCCACCTAATGAGCACGAGTGATTCGGTGATTGTGACTGAAACCTAGGAGGCATGCACCCTAGTTTGCTTCGGCAGGAAAACCCCAGATATAAGGTAGATTTCTGCGTAGAAATATGACTAGTCTGACTATCCTGTCCGTTTAGGAAAATTGATCAGATTGGAAAAGGATTCCCCTGTCAAAGGTTATGTGATTGGGACTGACAACAGTCATCTTTGTCCATTTTGATGGACATCACCAAGGAAGTGTTTTGTTTGCAACGTAGATGGAACAATCTTGCTAGTGAAAAAAACTTCCGTATGGTAACCTAGAAGCTCTATTTCATTATACCTGGGGGCATGCAAAACTTTTTGCATGCAAGTGAAAAGCGACCATTTATTTTCTTAGTTTGTAGGCTCTTAACCCTTTAGACTTGTAGGATTGGTCATTCCTAGCTTGCATAATGAAAGGCTCCAGAGCAAAGTTGCTAATGGGGCAAGCTCCTTAAGACGGGTAGCTATCTTAGAAACAAACAAACTAAAGCTACTTGCATTTTCCTTTATGAGAGATAGATGAGAGAGAAGCAGAGAGTACCAACCTCAGTCTTTCGCTTGGCTCCTTGCTTGTTTCCTCTCCCCTTTGACAGATCTTTGCCACTCCTTCCTCGCTTGTCTCGCTTCAAAGAACACCTGTAGAGTCAAAGCAGCATAATACCATCAAAGCATAGAGATATATAATCATAAACAATATAGGATCAGATATATATTAACCATACAAATGCATATTATCAATACAAGATTCAGAGATATACAAGAATATAGAGCAAAACTCAAATAGATTTAATGATAGAAGTAGTAGAAGAGAGGATTACAACTCATTGATCTGACCCAGCGCCATCCTCCCAACATGAAAGCTCTCTTCACCTCATGAAAAGCCAGATCACCCAACACTATGATGTTCCAACATAGAAACCAACAACACTTCCTTACAAGATACAAAATTCCAGCCTCTGGATCTCTGGGATTAGGGATCCATATATAGATGTTTGCAGGTGGGTGATTTAGCTTATTGGTTTTTGATTAGTGTCATTTCTTTGATAGTTCTCAGTTCCACTTGGAGATTTCATGATCTCTTACTCATCCCTGGGCGAATTTAGAGAGGCAAGTGTCACAGGAGAAGTTTTTGGAATATTCCATGATCATCCACCTTGCAAACTGTCTCTGTCATTTGTCTACTCTCGCCCATCACACCCCATAGAAGGGATTTTCAGTATGTATCGCACCCCCCATGTGCATTAGGTGGGATGCATCACACCTTGACCATGGAGCAGGTGAGATGGTCCAGTTTTGACCAGTTCTGAGCAGTTTTTCATGGATAACTTCTGGGAGATGATGTAATCAGCTGACCTTGTTCCTTTAGGGTATGAAACAACACTTTTAGGGGCTTATAAGCCTTTTGTTTCTGGACATATAAGATTGGGGTTGCAGTGCCCAAATATGTCTATAACGGTTGCCCCCTAAAGCATGAGGTCGTAAATCTTGTGATGTCGGGTCAAATGCTTTATCATGAGGATCCAAGGTTTTTCGAACTGGAAGGTGGCATGTAATAAGATACAATACAATACTTTATCTTCATAATATTTTCATGATCTAGTTGAGGCGGGCATTCCCATGCTCAGCTTTATAAATTCATTTTCATGTACATAGGACAGACAACCGTCTGTGTGGCAGACTGATGATTCCGGTAGAGCCATCATCCCTTAGCTTGAATGATTATCTGTGTAGCTATGATGTACATTTGATGTCTTTATTTTCCTGAATATATCGAAACCTAGATGGATGAAACTAGATCCAGGGTCTTCAAAATTGTTCAATCTTCGCCCGAAGTAAAAGTCGATCCATGTGAAAGGATGTTCTGACGTCGAACATGGAAAGACATCACCTGATTACCAGCCAATGATGTAAGCTATTAACAGGTGCGAGAGGAATCACCAATAATGATGATGAACCTCAAGGTATGGTAGTACAATTCACGTGGTGCGAATATATGAGTCGATGTTGAACACCATGAAAAATCTCCCGGTCAAAGGCCATTGATGTAAACCTGTCACTGGAAGTGAGAAACTTGCCATCAAGCCATGCAAGCTTCAAAGTACTGAAAGGGTTGTTCCTAAGTCAACTTCTTGGATAATGAACTGATGTCGATAAGAAGTGACCCGTCATAGAAGGGCCTTAATGAATCCCATATCTATAACACAAAATGGAGCAAATGATTTAGTGGAGGTGAAAACAATTTGATGATACAAGGTTCAGGGTGGCGGTCATGAAAGAATGAAGCATGAAGGTATTGCAGCATATGAGATGTAAGTTGGGTTGGTGAATTCTCTGAGCGACTTCTCTTGAACATATCGGCGACACTGAAATGGATTGGTAGCGTTAACCCCAAAAAAGGATGGTACAGAGGACCAATGGTGATATGACCGGTGAACGGAATAAACCAACCCGACTCAATCATGGTGGTGGAGTGAAAGTGTCATGTTCAAGAGCGACCTGCTACCAATAAAGTTTCTTCAAGTTTTTTTCCCAATTTTTCCCCAGTCATTTCTGACCAGTACCTCTTTATTTTTGTCAAGCTTGAGGAGGATAACATATGCTTGTTCTATAATTTTCCCTTTGGGCAAACCCATCGCTATGTTTTAACGAGCCTAGCGATAGTGAAACTCGCTCTTGTCTGCATGGACAAGTTCGTCGCTATTGTTTTAATGAGTCTAACGACAAAGAAAACTCGGTCCTTTTCAATTTTAGAGAGTCTGAAAAGAGACGGAAAGGAAACTCCAGTAATCCTTTTTCGTAATATAATCCCTTAAGTCTGAAAAAGTACAAAATAATACGAAAGGGATGACTTTTTGATAGTTTTAACGAGCCAAACAAGACAAGTGCTCGATCTTTTTGTGCAATGATCCCTCAGGTCCAAAAAGATTGAAATCTAGAGGAGGGATGGCACTTCCAATCACTTTAACGAGCTGGAGAGGCCAATTGCTCGGAAATATTTTCATATTTTATGAGTCAGATAAAAATATCTTAAAGGAGATTCATTTTTTCAGGAACGAGTGATGTTTTCGGATAGCAGCTAGTTCCAGGTAAGGTTTGGAACTTTTCAATAACGACAGTGTAAAGAAGGTGGCTAACAGAATCAATCGTCGTAGCTATTCGTCAAAAAGGGGTAAACAATCAAATGGATGCATATGATCGGCTAAAAAAGAGTGGAGGTGATGGTAAGAACACAACCAAGGTTCAAAAGATGATAATAATGCAATCACAATGGTTATTTACCGAAGGTGGGTTCATTTTTTAATGAGCTTAAACTCTGGTGGAACATATTCTCATTGCTAGGTTTATTTTTTAACAAGCTTGAACTTCGCGTAAAACTGCTCGTGTTCGGTTTCATGTTTATACAAGCTTAAAATGAAAAAAACTATGCTTGTTATAAGTTTGCATGCGCCCAACATAATGATGCAAATCGAGGTGCATGCCCCCCAAGCGTCATTACATTCAATGCGGTGGTTGGAATGAAGGTTTACCTTCGAGATCTTTGAAAGACTCGACTTGGATTTTACGAGATCGTAATCAAAGACTCGATTTGGAAAGGGAGTTGTTTCATTTTTTTTTAGTGAGGTTGACACAGTAAAAGAACTATCCTCATAACTCCTTGTTTCATTTTTTAACCAGGTCAACGCAAGATAAGGACCATCCTTGGGCGACCTTTGATCTCAACTCATAAGGGGTCATGAAGAAAAGATCTGGATCCAATGACCCCAATACATAATGTACAACATCACTGAATTGATCGTCAGATGATGTAGGTATGGTAGGGCTTGGGGGAAATAGTTTGCTATGATCCACACTATCAAAATGGTCAGAGTTCTTCTTAGTCTTTGATGATGTAGAAGATATCATATGACAGGTTTCCACTGTGGCCACTTCCACCATATTAATTTGAAGTGGGAGGGTAAAAGTACCCATTAAGGAAGGGTCTTTTAGGAGACCTACTCCGATATTTTGAAGCGATTGAGAGCTTCCATGGATCCTTGGAATGCTTCCCGTAACTTGTGAACTGTTGGGGAGAAAGGTTTGTTGGTCAATGATTGTAATTTTTCCTTGAAAAGGAAATGCAATCTTTCTAAAGTGTGTTGACACAACAGCGGCCATAGCATAAATCCAAGGCCTTCCCAGTAGGATGTTGTAATCAAGGTTTCCATCGATAACTTCGACATCAATTTCTACTGTTTTTGCCCCCCCAGTTCAACTTGCAAGTTACTTAAAATCCCGTATGGGGTGCATGTTCATCCATCAAATGCTTTTAATTTCGTTGATGATCACGACAAGGGTGGTGAGCCTAAAGTTTTCCAGCAACTCGTTGACATAATACACGTAGATACCCCCTCATCAATAATTGTTCGATGAACAGTTTTGTTGAGGGCTTTCACTTGAATGAGGAAAGTGAGTTGAGCTGGTAACTGAGGCTCATATCCTTTATGATTAAAGGCCACAATATTGGAATCTACTGGGTTAATTCCACCTATTGTTGATAATAGAGCCTGCTTTTGGGAGGGGCAATTTTGTAGTACTTCAAGTGTCGACATAGCGGACGACGATTGGGCTAGGTCCTCTACTATATTATAATTCTGTGCTACTCTGGAACAAGGATTAAATGTCGATTTGTGTACTACTCCCTTTGGAAGCTTTATTTTTAGTTCAGGAATGATGGGTGGCACAACTTCGGTCGAAGTTGTTGTCGAACTACTAGGTTGATTAGTAGCCTTGTTGTTCGACATCTGTGGATTTCCGTAATCTTTATTCCTTGTCGATATCAAAGCATCATTTTGCTATTTCGAAATGGACAACATGAGCACTTGGGATGGGGAAGCATTGTCGCTAGCAACCAGATTAGTTTCTGGGTTTGGAAACGGTAGCTTAATCGAACTATCGCCTTTTGATTTGAAAGTGTCGCAAGTGTCATTTTCAGTCAAAGAAAAGAATCCTCCTCTTTTTGATAGCCGATTACACTGTTACTCTTGTCTTTGATTTGAATTAATAGCATTTCAAGTGTCGAAAGCAGTTTTCAAATAGCTTGTTTTCTTGTTTCTAGTTTGTTTTCTTTATAAACTACAGACGGAGCCTGAAGTTAAGCCAACTAGCCTTCGAACTGCTTTTGCTATGCAACTACAAAGTAGATAAATGCTGCTTTAGTCAATATCCGGGTTAGTTTATGAATTAAACATCTGACTTGCAAACATCCTAAGTGCCCTGGTGGTGGCTCAAGTAACCTCATTAGATCAACCCCTATGTTTTGTATTTATTGACTATCATTAGCTCATCCTAAATCCCTGAACTAAGCTGCAAACTATGAGAAAAAAACCAAGCCCAGTCTCATCCTTGGACCATCACACTATCTCCCTTTGACAGTCTAGATGCATTGCACCTCCCGTGTGCTGTAGGTGAGATGCATCCCTGTTTCCCTGTGTTACAGGTGCGATGATCAGATAAGACTATTTCTACCTCCAGATTTTGGTTTTTTCTTCATTGTCTTCAGCTTTATTCAGGTGTTTTTCTGTTTGTGATCAGTATACCAATGTTGAAACTCCCTTCCTTTGCATTATTCAGCCTCTTTTGTACAAAGAATTGTGGATGTTTTACCCCCTATGTTTTGTATTTACAGATTGTGCTCCCACGTACTGTCAAGTATATATTAGGAGACCACAATAGGATATATCCTTTATCCTTAGGAAGCTGTGTCTACTGCCCTATCAATTGCAATGCACTCAACACAACATTCGGGAAGATTGACTGCCGTACCGTAAAAGGTATTCTGCAGTTTCATACCCTAAAGGAACAAGGTCAACTGATTACATCATCTCCCAGAAGTTCTCCATGAAAAACTGCTCAGAACTGGTCAAAACTGGACCATCTCACCTGCTCCATGGTCAAGGCGTGATGCATCCCACCTAATGCACATAGGGGGTGCGATGCATATTGAAAATCCCTTCTATGGGGTACGATGGGCGAGAGTAGACAAATGGTAGAGATAGTTTGCAAGGTGGAAGATCATGGAATCTTCCAGAAACTTCTCCTGTGACACTTGCCTCTCTGAATTTCCCCAGGGATGAGTAAGAGATCATGGAATCTCCAACTGGAACTGAGAACTATCAGATAAATGACACTAATCAAAAACCCAGTAGCTGACTCACCCACCTGCAAACATCTATATATGGATCCCTCATCCTAGAGATCCATTGATCTGACCTAGTGCCATCCTCCCAGCATGAAATCCCTCTTCACCTCATGAAAAGCTATATCACCCAACACTATGATGTTCCACAGATAAAATAACAACACTTCCTTACAAGATACAAAATTCCAGCCTCTAGATCTCTAGGGATGAGGGATCCATATATAAATGTTTGCAGGTGGGTGAGTCAGCTTCTGGGTTTTTGATTAGTGTCATTTCTCTAATAGTTCTCAGTTCCACTTGGAGATTTCATGATCTCTTACTCATCTTTGGGAGAATTTAGAGAGACAAGTGTCACAGGAGAAGTTTCTAGAAGATTCCATGATCATCCACCTTGCAAACTGTCTCTGCCATTTGTCTACTCTTGCCCATTCAAAACAAAATGGAATTAGGCTGAAATTGACTACCGTATCGTAAAAAGTATTCAACCTCCATTGTACAAATAATTGTGAATGTTTTTATGTATTTTTTGCCATTTACAGTTCTCCTTTGCAAACCGTAGCTTAATCGAACTGTCGTCTTTTGATTTGAAAGTGTCACAAGTGTTGTTTTCAGTCAAAGAAAAGAATCCTCCTCTTTTTGATAGTCGATTACACTGTTACTCTTGTATTTGATTTCGAATTAATAGTATTTCAAGTGTCGAAAACAATTTTCAATTCAAAATAGCAAAGTGTCATCCTTGTCTTCCTTTCATCTTTTGAAAAGAAAATTGTTAGTACTGTCGCTTTGAAAGAAAAGATAGTTCAGATTTGTACTTAGCATTCCTTTTGTCATTAACACATTAAGAAAGCGCAAAACAAATACATGCATGTGCATTTGCATTTAGTCTGCTTGTGGAGATTGATTTAGGACATTGCATCTTAGTGTGTGCTCTCTGCTCTTTGTTGAAAGATTTTCGCTTCTCTTTCCTTAGTAGCTAGGATTTTCATTGCAAAAAGAAGAATAAACGACTGTTTATCATCATAGATTGCATATTTATGAGTTGTATATCTACATCACGCGGTGAACCTTAAAGACAAACTTCTTAATAAAGATCAACTGTAAAATAAATTTCAATGAACATAAAAACGCTTTGGAACCTAATGCACAACATTTAGAAGTATAAGCTAGAGATGTATTCCGGCGTCGTAAAGCCTGGTAACTATCGCTTTCATTGTAGATTGGTTGATTCCTCCTCTTTGAGACGACAAGTGCCAGTATGGACTTGTGCTCCCACATACCATCAAGTATATATTGGGAGACCACAATAGGGTATATCTTTTATCCTTAGGAAGCTATGGCTGTCGCTCTATCGATCGCAATGCACTGAACACAACATTCGGGAAGATTGGCTGCCATACCATAAAAAGTATTATGCAGTTTTGTGATTGGTTTGGTAATCCCTCTGTCAAAATTTCTAGAGTAGTCACTTTCATTCCTTTTCAGTCTCCTTAAAAGAAAAGGTCCATTTGAGCACTTGTCACTTTAGGCTCATTAAAAATCGAAGGCGACTAGAGTCATCTTTAGCTTTTTATCGACTCTTAAAAATTGAAAAAGCAAGTTGTGTCAAAGCATCATAAAATTTATTTTAATCAGAATAATGTCACTATTCCCTCATTGATCTTAGGTTGAGAAAATGGAGTCCACCAACCAAGGATTTCCCCTTCGGGGAAATCCTAGTCCTTTCTCCTCTTGGGGAGATTTTGGTGCACCCCATATGGCCACATTGTCCCTTCCTAGACTGACAATTGGCATGCCAATATGGCTCTTCTTGACCTCTGTCGTTCAAAGCACCGCGATTCCTGAGCAATAAAATCAGAAATCAGATGATACTAGAGTTACCCCCCAACCTTCTACTTCATTTTTTTATCCCTCTCCTCCTTCCTCTTTGCTTGGTGAAGTTAGTAAAACTAAAAAGAAAGTAACTGAGAAGAAGAAGAAAGGGAAGGAGAAGAAGAAGAAGAAGCCAACGACAAAAGGGGGCAACCAAGCATCATCTAGCAAAAATCCACACATTGCACCGTCCAAACCTAAATCTCCATGTGTCATTGCAAAGGGGACCACTGTCATAGAGATTGTCCTTACATCCCACAGATCTTAAGGGACTGGTCTCCCCACTTGCACAATCCGTTGTCCTCAACCTCTGACGATCATGTTGAAAGTACACCATCAACTAGTGAAAGAGAAGTCAATGGACAAAAAGGAAGAACTAAATTTCCTTGTAGATTGTGTGAAGGCAATCATGCCATTCACCGTTGTACCTTCCTAGATGAAGCTAAAAGAGTCTTGGATAATCGTCCTGCTTCACTGCTACGGCTTCGTCCTGGATACAAGAAACTCTTGCCAAGTTTATCACTAGTTGAAAATCCGGCTGACACACCTTTATGGTCAGCCGAAGCATCTATCATTGAAGATAAACCCTTTGAGTCCACACCGAATCAAAGTCAACAGATCGAGACGGAAGTCGACCTAGTCTTGTCTTCAGAAGGTCTACCTTCAGATGATACAGTCACTAAAGAGAGTGAGAATGAAACCATTCAAATTCTTTTTGTCAACACAGAATCTGATGAACATGGGGGCAATCTACCCATTCCTTTACCGTAGGAAGGAAGTTCGTCAGAGATGTATTCGACCGTTTATTCAGTCCCACCTCCAAGCAACCTAGTCGTTTCCTTCGATTGGAATCTACTAGGCAGACCCCGTCTACCATCTAACGTGTCATTTCGAATCATAGTACAAGCTTACAGAATGGTCATGGTTGGTACTATCATAGATGAAGGGGATTCTGTGAGTATCCTTTCCTCAACTTCTTGGAAAGCGCTTGGTTCGCCATCGCTTCTGCCTGAGATTCGAAATCTGACAGGCTTCGACAAAGGAACCAGTCGACCGTTAGGGATCCTTCCATGTTTGCCTATAACTTTGAGAAGGAAAATTGTCTACCTAAATGTAATGGTAGTCCAAGTACCTTTAGATTACAATCTACTCCTTGGGCATGACTACATTTATAGCATGGGAGCTATTGTTTCCTCACTCTTTCGAGTGACGTGTTTCCTGCATGAAGGCAGAGTGGTCCAACTCATAGACCAACTTTCATTTCCCGGCTCACACATAGCTAATAGTCAAGTACCATCCCTAACTGGTCTTTTTTCACAAGGAATCTCTCATCAATCTCGAGTCCGTCCACCTGATGAGCGCGAGTGATTTGGTGATTGTGACTGAAACCTAGGAGGCATGCTCCCTAGTCTGCTTCGGCAGGAAAACCCCAGATATAAGGTAGATTTCCACGTAGGAATATGACTAGTCTGACTATCCTGTCCATTTAGGAAAATGGATCAGACTGGAAAAGGATTCCCCCATCAAAGGTTATGTGATTGGGACTGACAACAGTCACCTTTGTCCATTTCGATGGACATCGTCAAGGAAGTGTTTTGTCTACAACGCGGATGGAATAGTCTTGCTAGTGCAAGAAACTTCCGTATGGTAACCTGGAAGCTCTATTTCGTTATACCTGGGGGCATGTAAACCTTTTTGCATGCAAGTGAAAAGCGACCATTTATTTTCTTAGTTTGTAGGCTCTTAACCCTTTAGACTCGTAGGATTGGTCATTCCTAGCTTGCATAATGAAAGGCTCAGGAGCAAAGTTGCGAATGGGGCAAGCTCCCTAAAAAATGAACCTACTGATGAGACATCCTTATTATACGACTAGCATGAGCAGTTTTACGCATAATTCAAGCTCGTTAAAAAATAAACCTAGCAATGAGCATATGTTCCACCAAAGTTTAAGCTCATTAAAAAATGAACCCACCTTCGGTAAATAACCATTGCGATCGCATTATTATCAACTTTGAATACCTTGGAATATGACTAGTCTGATACCAAACTAGACTACCACCCACACCTTTGCATCCAGAAGTAGAAGAGAGGATTAGAAGCCTCATTAAAACTATCGAAAAGTCACAAAAGAGAATGAGAACGACACCATTCAAATTCTTTTCATCAACACAAACTCCGATGAACATGGGGGCACATTCCTTTACCGTAGGAAGGAAGTTCGTCAGAGATGTATCCAGCCGTTTATTTAGTCCCACCTCCAAGCAACCTAGTCATTTCCTTCGATTGGAATCTACTAGGTTGACCCCATCTACCATCTAACGTACCATTCCGAATCATAGTACAAGCTTACAGAATGGTCATGGTCGGTACTATCATAGATGAAGGGGATTTTGTTCATCTAATGCTAGTTCTGAGGGAATATGACTAGTTTGACTATCCTGTCCTAACCAAAAATGAACCAACCTTTGGTAAATAACCATTGCAATCGCATTATTATCAGCTTTTGAGCCTTGGTCATGTTCTTGTTTGTTTGTGCGACTCCGATGGGGAGAGAATAACTTGTTTGGTTGTTTCTAGTTTGTTTACTTTATAAACTATAGACGTAGCTTGAAGTTAAGCCAGTTAGCCTTTAGAAAGATTTCATTTCCTTGAAAAGGAAATGCAATATTTCTGAAGTATGTTGACACAACAACAACCATAGCATAAATCCAGGGCCTTCCCAGTAGGATGTTGTAATCGAGGTTTCCATCGATAACTTCAACATCAATTTCTATCGTTTTTCCCCCCAGTTCAACTTGCAAGTTACTTAAAATTCCATAGGGGTGTATGTCCATCCATCGAATGCTTTTAACGTCATTGATGATCGTGACAAGGGTGGTGAGCCTAAAGTTTTCCAACAACTCATTGAAAAAATACACGTAGATGCCCCCTCATCAATAATTGTTCGATGAACAGTTTTGTTGAGGGCTTTCACTTGAATGAGAAAAGCGAGTTGAGCTGGTAACTGAGGTTCATATCCTTTATGATTAAAGGCCACAAGATTGGAATTTGCTAGGTCAATCCCACCTATTGCTGATAATAGAGCCTGCTTTTGGGAGGGGTAATTTTGCAGTACTTCAAGTGTCGACATAGCGGACGGTGATTGGGCGAGGTCCTCTACTATATTATAATTCTGTGTTGCTCTGGCACGAGGATTAAATGTCGATTTGTGTACTACTCCCTTTGGCAACTTTATCATTAGTTCAGGAATGATGGGTGGCACAACTTCGGTCGAAGTTGTTGTTGAACTACTAGGTTGATCAGTAGCCTTGTTGTTCGACAGCTGTGGATTCCCATAATATTTATTCCTTGTTGATATCAAAGCATCATTTTGCTATTTCGAAATGGAAAACATAACCACTTGGGATGGGGAAGCATTGTCGCTAGCAACCAGATTGGTTTCTGGGTTTGGAAATGGGTCTGTCAATACAACTGAGGTTTTTGAACTCTTAAGGAATTTCTTAATCTCAGCTTTATGTGGACATTCTCTCATCCAATGGTCTTTGTCGCATATGAGACATGGCCCAGGAGGTTTCTTTTGCCCAGAAGGGTTTGTAGAAGATTTTTTAGGAGATGAGTCATCCTGTTTCTTCTTTTTGCTTTTCCATTTCTTCTTGCCCCCTGGTTGCTTCGGTTCGTTGCTCTTGTTGGTTGACACGACATTAACCTCTGAGGCAAGAATTTCTTCACTTGCATTTTGACCGGAAACCGTGTGGGCTTTCTTAGATGTAGCCTTTGCAGTTTTCGTGCTTGTTGTACCTATCATGCCATTGCTAGCATGGGAGTCTTTGTTTGATTTAGGAGGAGGAGGAACAGAAAAATCTAGTCTAGGAGCATTAGGGATTTTGTCATAGAGCATGCCAGACTGAGTATAGATCAAGTCTAGCTATTGTTCACGAGCAATAACTTGCTCTTCAGTGACAACCCCCCCTTTACCCACATCTTCTGTAATAGGAGGTAACAATGACTTAATAAACCATTCAGTTAGCAGCTAATCAGGAACATATGTTTTCACCATTCGACGACGACGCTGCCACTCTATGATCAGATATGTGAGTGGCTGTCATCTGCTTAAAATTGGTAAGAAGCTCCGTTCCTATTTCATACCTTATCGGTAACTGAAAATGGGTTAAAAAGGTGGTGGCAAGGGCGTTGAAGTTATCAAATGAAGCTCTATGCAATTCGATGTACCATTTTTCTTCCAGACCAGTTAACGTTCACTGAAAAAGGCGAAGCCTAATCGAATCATCATTGAGAGTGTTGGATGAACACCACAGATGAAAAGTAATCACATGATTCGACGGATCTTCACCCGGATTTCCATTGAATTTAGGAATATATGACAGAAGTTTATGAGGAATAGCCGACCACCAAGGGGCATAAGAAATTGGATCATTTGTTTTCCGATTCAGATATGGTAACGCTAAAGTTGCTACGAAAGGCAACTGTTGATTCAGGTTTGGCGAAGCATACCCAGGATAATATGGGATCGCCTGAACAGTGGGTCTTTGCATACTAGCATAATGTATTTGATGCTGATAACTTTGATAAGGTTGATGGGCATAACCATTATGATATGATTGATGGTGGCCGTTTTGAATATATGGCTGCCCATTACTTGCGAAGCCTTGTTGCTCAGGTCCTCAGTAAGCTTGTTGGAATTGCGGTTGTTGATATTGCACCAGCCATGGTTGTGAAGCCATTTGCTGTTGTCCAATACTGGATGTTTGACCAAGATGAGGGGTGATAGTACCTGTTTGAGCCTAAGTCGCTCTAGTTAAGGAGCCACTAATCGGCGATTGTGGTTGTGTCGTGGAGACAAGAGGCTGTTGTATTATGACTTGAGAGACTTGAGGTTGACATACAACAAGCAACGCTTGTACTTGCGACACCGTCATAATAGCCAGCGTAGTGGGGATATTCGACACAGGTAGATTTGGTTGCATTGAATATACAACTCTTGGCTGTTGAGGTAGTATTGGCACCCAACCACTGGATGTGATTCCAACATGTCCCAAATTCTGTTGTGAACTATCATATGGTTGTTCTCCCGAAGGAACAATGAAAGGGCATACTTCCCCCCATATGGCGGCAATCCAGTGTTCAAAAGAAAGATTGGCCTCTGTATACCGGGAAAACTAGTGTCCATTCAGAGCTGCTAGTCCCACTAAGACGGGTAGCTATCTTAGAAACGAACAAACTAAAGTTACTTGCGTTTTCCTTTATGAGAGATAGATGAGAGAGAAGCAGAGAGTACCAACCTCAGTCTTTCACTTGGCTCCTTGCTTGTTTCCTCTCCTCTTTGACAGATCTTTGCCACTCCTTCCTCGCTTGTCCCGCTTCAAAGAACACCTGTAGTCAAAGCAGCATAATACCATCAAAGCATAGAGATATACAATCATAAACAGTATAGGATCAGATATATATTAACCATAAAAATACATATATCAATACAAGATTCAGAGATATACAAGAATATGGAGGAAAAATCAAATAGATTTATTGATAAAAGTAGTAGAAGAGAGGATTACAACCCATTGATCTGACCCAGCGCCATCCTCCCAGCATGAAAGCCCTCTTCACCTCGTGAAAAGCTAGATCACCCAACACGATGATGTTCCACAAAGAAACCAACAACGCTTCCTTACAAGATACAAAATTCCAGCCTCTGGATCTCTAGGATGAGGGATCCATATATAGATTTTTGCAGGTGGGTGAGTCAGCTTCTGGGTTTTTTATTAGTGTCATTTCTCTGATAGTTCTCAGTTCGACTTGGATATTTCATGATCTCTTACTCATCCCTGGGCGAATTCAGAGAGGCAAGTGTCACAGGAGAAGTTTCTGGAAGATTCAATGATCATCCACCTTGCAAATTGTCTCTGCCATTTGTCTACTCTCGCCCATCACACCCCATAGAAGGGATTTTTAGTATGCATCACACCCCCCATGTGCATTAGGTGGGATGCATCGCACCTTGACCATGGAGCAGGTGAGATGGTCCAGTTTTGACCAGTTCTGAGCAGTTTTTCATGTTGAATTCCTGGGAGATGATGTAATCAGCTGAACTTGTTCCTTTAGGGTATGAAACAACACTTTTAGGGGCTTAGAAGCCTTTGGTTTATGGACATATAAGATTGGGGTTGCAGTGCTCAAATATGTTTATAACAGTTGCCCCCTAAAGCATGAGGTTGTAAATCTTTTGATGTCGAGTGAAATGCTTTATCATGAGGATCCGAGGTTTTTCGAACTGGAAGGTGACCTGTAATCAGATACAATACAATACATTATCTTCATAATATTTTCATGATCTAGCTGAGCCGGGAATTCCCGTGCTCAGCTTTATAAATTCATTTTCATGTACATTGGAGAGACAACCGTTTGTATGGCAAACTGATGATTTTGGTAGAACCATCATCCTTTGGCTTGGATGATTATATGTGTAGCTATGATGTACATTTGATGTCTTTATTTTTCCTAAATATATCGCAGCCCGGATGGATGAGACTAGATCCGGGGTCTTCAAACTTGTTCAATCTTTGCCCGAAGTACAAGTCGATCCATGTGAAAAGATGTTCTGAAGTTGAACATGGAAAGACATCACCTGATTACTAGCCAATGATGTACGCTGTTAACAGGCGCGAGAGGAATCACCGATAATGATGATGACCCTCAAGGTAGGGCAGTACAATTCATGTGGTGTGAATACATGAGTCAATGTCGAACACCACACAAAATATTCTGGTCGAAGGCCATTGATGTAAACCTGTCACCAGAAGTGAGAAACTTGCCATTGAGGCATGCAAGCTTCAAAGTACTGAAAGGGTTGTTCCTAAGTCAACTTCTTGGATAATGAGCTGATGTCGCCAAGAAGTGACCCGTCGTAGGAGGGCCTTAATGAATCCCACATCTACGACACAAAATGGAGCAAATAATTTTACGGAGGTGAAAACGATCTGATGATACAACGTTCAGGGTGGCGGTCATGAAAGAATGAAGCGTGAAGTTATTGCAGCGGATGAGACACAAGCTAGGTTGGTGAATTCTCTGAGTGACTTCTCTTGAACATATCGTCGACAATAAAATGGATTGGTAGCGTTAACCCCAAATATGGATGGTATGGTGGACCAATGGTGATATGGCCGGTGAATGGACTAACCCAACCCGACTCAATCATGGTGATGGAGTGAAAGTGTCATGTTCAAGAGCAACCTGCTACCAATAAAGTTTCTTCAAGTTTCCTTCCCAATTTTCCCCAGTCATTTCTGACCAGTACCTCTTTATTTTTGTCAAGCTTGAGGAGGATAACATATGCTTGTTCTATAATTTTCCCTTTGGGAAAACCTGTCGCTATGTTTTAATGAGCCTAGAAACAATGAAACTCACTCTTGTCTGCATGGACAAGTTTGTCGCTATTGTTTTAATGAGTTTAACGACAAAGAAAACTTGGTTCTTTTCAATTTTAGAGAGTCTGAAAAGAGTCGGAAAGGAAACTCCAGTAATCATTTTTCATAATATAATCCCTTAAGTCTGAAAAAGTATAAAATAATACGAAAGGGATGACTTTTCGATTGTTTTAATGAGCCAAACAAGACAAGCACTCGATCTTTTTGTGCAATGATCCCTCAGGTCCAAAAAGATTAAAATCTAGAGGAGGGATGGCACTTCCAATCACTTTAACATGCTGGAGAGGCGAATTGCTCGACAATCTTTTCATATTTTATGAGTCAGATGAAAAGAGCTTAAAGGAGACATGTTTTTTGAGGAACGAGTGATGTTTTCGGATAGCAGCTGGTTCCAGGTAAGGTTTGGAACTTTTCAATCATGGCAGTGTAAAGGAGGTGGCTAATAAGATCACTCATCGGAGCTGTTCCTCAAAAGGGGTAAACAATCAAATGGAGGCATATGATCGACTACAAAAGAGTGGAGGTGATGGTAAGAACATGACCAAGGCTCAAAAGCTGATAATAATGTGATCGCAATGGTTATTTACCGAAGGTGGGTTCATTTTTTAATGAGCTTAAACTCTGGTGGAACATATGCTCATTGCTAGGTTTATTTTTTAACGAGCTTGATCTTTGCGTAAAACTGCTCATGATAATAGTCAAAGATGTTTGATTCACCATTAACACTATGCTCTTTTGACGGTCGTACTACCTGTTCAACTGCTCCACCAAACTGATTAGAAATCTATATATATGCTTGGAAAATTAGTTAAAAACTAACATCTTACTTGAATTACGTGAGTAATAACATAAAAGTAGTTTTTACCTCTCACTTTACCATTTCATTCAAATTTGGGATTGTTGGAGCTTTGGAGGTGCATTTCCCTCTTGATTTTCATCAGCTGATTCTGGGAGATTCTTTGGATGATTTTCGGCATTGTCTAGACCAGGTAGGAGCTAAACCTAAGCTCTTCAAATTCTTCCTTTTCTTATTCTGTGCATGTTTTCTTGCTTTTTAAGCCTCTATGGTTTGAAGATTTCGTTCTCTCCCCATCACACATAGTATACATCAAAAGATGCGATGCATACTGCGCTAGCAATTGGCTAGTCAGTATGCATCTCGCCTAGTACACAGCTAGGGTGCGATGGGCGCAAGGAGGAAAGTTTTTGCACTGATTTTTCATGGAAATTTTGCTTGTTTGTTTCCAAATCAGGATCCTAATTCTTCTCTTGTTTGTTTTTCATAGATTCATTGGAGCAAGATGGTCATTACATGGCGTGAACAGGACCATGAAGAAGAGGACATGGTTTCCTTACATGATCCAGGTATGGTAACTGCATTGCGGAACTGTGGCTTGCTCAAGTTATTCCGCATATCTAGCATGAGGCAACAAATCAACTTGTTGCAATATTTTCTCGATGCATGGGATCGTACCAACCAAGTGTTCCAGATTAGAGGTAAATCCATCCCTTTGACTGTTGAGGATATCTACTTCTTGACCGGTTTATCGAGGAGTGGTGCCCCCTCTCACTATCAAGTTCCACCTGTGGGGGAGAATCCGTGAGGGATTTTATTTGCCGATACTGTAGAGATGGATCTTAGCCGAGCAGGGATGTCAAGATTAGTATTAGAGACGTCACTGACCAGTCCTTGAGGACCATCTTATTTACCTTTGCTAGATTGGCTGGCAGCGCGACTCTTCACTTGGCCAACAGGTCCTATATGCAGTATGCCTTGGAATGCCTTGAACCAAAGGTATTCAACTGGTGTGATGTAGTGCTTCCAGTGATGAAATAACAACTTACCAAGGTGAAAAATGGAAGATCCAAGAACTTTGGTTATGGCTCTATTTTGACCTCTTTTGCCTTGGAAAAGATCCCACTGATGCAGCCACAATATATTTCACTCGGTCTTCCACCACCGACTGAGCCGCGGATGCATAGATGGGTTGACCTTATGGCCAGACATGTTTTCCAATCGCAGGTTTCATTCTCTGATGCCTTCTTCGAGTGGTTCAACCATCAGTAGATGGCTTATGCCGAGTATCCATATGCCGGGATGGATTTCTCGGGTGACCCAGATTTGGTGCTGCCGGCCGGTGAGCAGTGGGGTGTTATAGGTAAAAATATTTGACCATGTATCTATTTATTGCTTTTATAATGTTCTTGTGCTTTTTAAATGTTTATGAAGAGTAATCAAAACTCATGTGCTCATGCAGATATTGGACCAGTGCGACCAACAGTGCGCCCGAGGGTAGCAGTTGCCGTTCCATTAGGAGAGGCTATAGGGAGGGCTGTCCTTCACGATCTGGATGTAGCTGAGACCCTTACAGTATTGCAGGATCAGATCGAGGGCCTCACCCTCAGTATTCTGGATGTGAGGACTGACGAGTTACCCTTGAGATTACAGCGCCATACTACTGGCGTTCCGAGTCGATGGACTAGGCTCTTACGCATGATTACACAGGCGGTGACTTGTTATCACCAACATCATTAGTCTAGGGTGCTTCCTTGCATTTCTGAGCTTTTGGGTTGTATGACCGATTTTGTCCTGGACACAAAACATTATGTGAAAAACTATAAACAGTTATATATATTTTTGATTTTCGGAGCTTTATTTTGGTTAAGTTAAATGATCCTGATGCAAATGTTGATGAAATGCTTTTCTTTTATAAATGTTGCAAATGTTTATCTAACACATAATTTGATAATGAATCGGTTAATGTGTTTAAGTTTCTGGAAATGTGTTGATATTGAATAGAATCAAGCTGCCTTTCCAAAATCTTGACCCTTAGGAACATACGATAGATAGCTGGATTTCGAACGGAATAGATGCTGGTAAGTTGTAGAATGACAAGTTGTGAGTCTAGCCTAACGACAAGTCGGCATATGCCACGCGTGATAGCATCAAAGAGGAGTTCTATCAACACGCTATATTTAGCAATGTTGTTCATCGACCAACCAATACATACCCCTCTGAAACTCACTAACTCGCTCCTTGGATCAAAGATGTCCTAGGATGCAGAAGATAGGTTCCGCGTACTACGACTCACTCCGTCGGCGTGTCCAACAAATGATTCCAATATATTTGACATCTGCAATAAATTCAAAAGTGGATTACCTAACCAAAATGATCACTCTTAAGGAAAACAAAAATGTAACAAAAGAATATGAAGAGATTACTATGCTTAGTCAAGCATAGTAACGCTTAAGGTACAACCCGTTTTGGGGTTGCGACAGTGGAATCCCATCGTAATCTACTAGCTCGTAGGTTCCTTTTGCTAATACTCGCTTAACAATATAGGGACCCATCCACAAAGATTGAAACTTACCTGCTCCCAATTTATCGGATTCCTGATCGTAAAGTAAGACCAGGTCACCTTCTGAGAAGACACGGGGTTTGACATTCTTGTCAAACTGTGCCTTGACTCATTTCTTATGCACTTCGTTAGCCAAGGCGGCATCACGATGGATTTCATCCAGTTGGATTAATTCCAAGAAACGAGCCTCTTGCTCTGAAGTTCCAAGGAGAAGGTCAATTGCGAGCTTGAGAGATGAAATTTCATACTAAACTTGTAAGACTACTTTTAGGCCATACACCAGCTGAAAGGGTGTAAATTCGGTTGCATTTATTATCGATGTCTGGTATGCCCACAAGGTCGAGTACAGGATTAGTTGCCAAATCTGTTTATGGACTCCAATCATCCTTTGCAGCATGTGTTTCATGACTTTTTTGATCCCCTCAACTTGCCCGTTAGCTTGCGGATAAAGAATCCGATCCTTAGCCCTCGCTGAGCATGTAGGTAAAACTAAGCATCATATTTGCCTGGAAGACACCAAAGTCATTGCCAATGTAGAGCACCAGTTCAAGCGTAAGGTTAGAGAAGCTATTGAAATCATTAAACATCCTAAAAACCTTAATAGGGATGGTGGCATGGAAATTAGCAAAAATTGGAACCCCTTACTAACCCCCGCCAATAAATCTCAATAACGAGGTTAGAAATTCTTGACCAGATATCTTAATAAAATTAACCTTGCTAGGCATGAAGAACATCAAGGATAAAAAGGAAACTAATTATTATAATAAAAATAACAATAATAATCATTTAATAGAATGATATAAAAACATTATTATTATTATAATATGAAATAGAAACAACAAATAATAACTATAGACATATATGGATAGGAACT
>APFE031352184.1:161265-200980 GCA_000404065.3 Pinus taeda | reverse complement strand
GTTATTAAATTATATAAACAAAAGGCTTAAATAACAATAGTAATAATTAAATTATAAATAAACAAGCAATGAGTCGGCCATTTGTCTTCACTTCTAGCTATTTACATATTTATACCTATCCTTCTCCTTCTTTTCTCCGCACAAATTGTCCTGATGATGAGTCTAGTTTCAGACTCGAAACGTCGACCATAAAATATGAGCACCGTGGAAAATCCGAACTCCATTCAAAAATCACACCACAGTAATCTGCAATCTAAAATGGAGTAGAGCTGTCGTGGGATAGTCCTAATTTGGCAGCCAATTCAACCATCATGTGATTGTGGAAATGCGATCCATGATCTTTGACTATAGCTTGTGGAACACCAAATCTAGAGACTACATGATTGAAAAATAAAAGAGCAGCCGTTTCACCGCTGTTGTTTAATGTAGGCATCCCCTCGACCCATTTCGTAAAATAGTCAATTGCGACTATGATGTACCCATGCCCCCCGACTGAGGTGGGTTATATGTCATGAAATCTATGCCCCATTTGGCGAATGGCCCAACAACAACTATTGGATGCAGAGGTGCGGGTGGTATTCTGGTTTTGTGGTTGAAGATTTGACAAGCATGGCAACTTCTAACTGCGGTTATGCAATCCTTGAACATTGTTGGCCAGAAGTAACCTGCTCGTAAAATATTTTGTGTCATAGCATAACCAGATTGATGCCCCCCACACATGCTTGAATGACAGTCATTTAGGACTTTTTCGGCCTCCTCATGGGTGAGGCACCTTCGCAGAATTGTATCGATACCACGATGGTAAAGTGTATCACCGACGATCATGTAGTCTTTTGCTTGGTATCGAGTACGTCGTTTTTCTGAGCGAGAGGTATTAGGCCTATATGTTTGGGTTTGGAAATAGATGATTATATCTCCATACCACGGATCACTCGACGATATCAGAAATAAAGATTCATCCACGATTGATGCTTTGGATGTTGAATCGTTGGACAACGATGGGAAGTCGCATAGTAACTCCGTAAAAACCAGATATTTCTTTGATTTGGATTTTACGAATTCCAGATCAAACTCTTGCAAAATAGCTATCCATTTCGAGTATTTGTCCCCAAGCAACTGACACGACAGAATGTAAGTCATCGGGTTGCAATATGACAAAATGGTAGTTTTGCGAAAGAGGATATAACGTTGAAATCTATGTACGGCTTGAATAGCTGCAAGAGCCAACTTTTCAACATAAGAGTACTTGCTTTCTGTATCATTTAATTTTCGACTTAAATAATAGACAAGATGTTCAATTCCGCCGCCTTCTTGAACTGAAACCATTGCTATGGTTGTATCTGCCGCGACTAGATACAGGTTAAAGTCTTTTTGATAGTCAAGAGCATACATTAATGATGCTTTTACTAGGGATTCCTTTAGAGCATCAAAGGAAGCTTGCACAACCTGATCCTAGTTGAAGGGAACTTATTTTTTCAAAAGGCGCGTATAACCTTTAGTAAGTTCGGCGTAATTTGGAATGAACCTCCTCAGAAAGTTTGCTTTCCCTTGGAGTTTTTGAATCTGAAGAAAATTTGAAGGTGGAGGAATATCAATGATTGCCTGAACCTTACATTGGTCGAGACGAATCCCATCCTTTGAAACCACAAAGCCAATTAAACGACCAGAACTGACACAAAACACACACTTGCGTAGATTGAGTCGTATCTTGTTGTGTCGGCAACATAGAAATATAGCTCTCAAATGCTGCGGATGATCAGTCCGCTTTTGCGAATGAGCTGAAAGATCATCAAGATATGGTTGAACGATGTTTTTGATGTCATGGAAGGCATAATTCATAGCCCTCTGAAAATTTTCCCCTACGTTCTTTAAACTAAAAGGTAGCTTACGGTACGCGAATGTGCCGCACGAACAAATAAATGCAGTCTTCGACTGGTCCTGTGGGTGGTTATTTATTTGATTATACTCGGAAAATACATCCATAAACGAAAAGATTTTGCATTCGTCACATTCATCAATTATCTGGTCGATGAAGGGTGTAAGGTAGTTGTCCTTTGGGCAAGCTTGATTTACATCCCTGTAATCGACGCACACTCTAATTGTTCCTTGCTTGTTCTTCACAGGAAAAATATTTGATACCCTATTAGTTAGAGGAACCAGGTAAATGAAACCAGCATGTAAAAGTTTTTCAACTTCTGCCTTAATGGTAGTGGCTTTCTTCGGGTGCACCTACCGAAGCCGTTGTCGTACCGGTTTGACATCTGGATACATCTTGATTTCATGTTCAACTATGCTCGAGTCAATGCCTGACATTTCTTCATATGACGATGCAAAGACATCTCTGAACTTGGGAAAGAGAGCGCAATATACTTCCAGTTCTGATGAAGAACAAGATTTGCCGATATGAATATTCTCTACAACATCTGGTTTGATCGAGATATTTATGGCGATGGTTTCTTCAATATTGGACAGGTTTCGCTTAGAATCCACCTTATTTACAGTATTTGATAAGAAATCAAAAACTGAAGGATGATTAAGGCCGCTGGAACAATCTTCGTTGTAATCCAGAAGATGGGAACAATGGTGGTAATCTTCCCATGGTGCCTCTCCTATCATCATTGACTGAACAATTCCTTTGTTTGTAGAATGCACATGTGACCAAGGATCTGAAGAGGTACCATATTCCTTAGACCTATCTATCCAAACACTCGAAGAGCGTTGATTTGGGTTTGCCGCCCAGGCCGAGAACATTGATTGCTACAATATTTCTACAGGGCTTGGAGGCTATACCTGGCTATATGCTTTATCCTTAGGAAGCCGTGTCTGTCACCCTATCGATCACAATGCACTGAACACAACATTCGGGAAGATTGACTGCCGTACCATAAAAAGTATTCTGTAGTTTTGAGATTGGTTTGGTAATCCCTCTGTTTAGATTTCTAGAGTAGTCACTTTCATTCCTTTTCAGACTCCTTAAAAGAAAAGGTCCATCTGAGCACTTGTCACTTCAGGCTCATTAAAAATCGAAGGCGACTAAAGTCATCTTTAGCTTTTTCTTGACTCTTAAAAATTGAAAAATCAAGTTGTGTCAAAGCGTCATAAAATTTATTTTAATCGGAATAATGTCACTGTTCCCTTGTTGATCTTAGGTTGAGACCCGAAGGGAAAATTATAGAACAAGCATATGTTATCCTCCTCAATCTTGACTAAAACAAAGAGGTACTGGTCAGACTGGGGAAAAATTGGGAAGAAAACTTGAAGAAACTTTATTGGTAGCAGGTCGCTCTTGAACATGACACTTTCACTCCATCACCATGATTGAGTCGGGTTGGGTTATTCCGTTCACCGGTCATATGGGTAGATATCTTAGAAACAAACAAACTAAAGTTACTTGCATTTTACTTTATGAGAGATAGATGAGAGAGAAGCACAGAGTACCAACCTCAGTCTTTCGCTTGGCTCCTTGCTTGTTTCCTCTCCCCTTTGACAGATATTTGCCACTCCTTCCTCTCTTGTCCCGCTTCAAAGAACACATGTAGAGTCAAAGCAGCATAAACCTTCGGTAAATAACCATTGCGATCACATTATTATTAGCTTTTGAGCCTTGGTCGTGTTCTTACCATCACGTCCACTCTTTTTTAGCCAATCATACACCTCCATTTGATTGTTTATGCCTTTTGAGGAAAAGCTGCGACGAGTGATCCTATTGGCCACCTTCTTTACACTGCCATGATTGAAAAGTTCCAAACCTTACCCGGAACCAGCTGCTATCTGAAAAAATCACTTGTTCCATCCATCTGGGCTGAATATATCGCAGCCCGGATGGATGAGACTAGATCCGGGGTCTTCAAACTCGTTCAATCTTTGCCCGAAGTACAAGTCGATCCATGTGAAAAGATGTTCAGAAGTCGAACATGGAAAGAAATTGCCTGATTACCAGCCAATGATGTAAGCTGTTAACAGGCATGAGAGGAATCACCGATAATGATGATGACCCTCAAGGTACGGTAGTACAATTCACGTGGTACGAATACATGAGTTGATGTCGAACACCACGCAAAATCTTCTGGTCAAAGGCCATCTGAAGGTAGAGTCCTAGTGGGACTAGCAGCTCTGAAAAGCCCTTTTATGGGGTGCAAATCCTTTGGCTTATGGACATATAATATTGGGGTTGCAGTGCTCAAATATGTCTATAACACACCCCAAAGCATCATATCATTATTCAACAACATATGTGACTATGTAGAAAGAACAATGTCATCATCAATGCAACAAAACATAAAGGAAAAATACAATAAAAGCATTCACACATAAATACACCAGGATTGGTCGGAGACCAAGGAAAAACCCACTATGGGGAAAACCCTTTCAAATTCTTCTTCTTATTAGATTGTCATTGAATGATTCAACAAAGAGAGAGTACAATGATCCATATTTTCAACAATAATCCTATCTAGAAAAATTAACTAAACAAGGTTCATGAGATGAACCCATCAATGCTAAAAATAAAAACCATGATTCAGAAGTCTGTGATCAAATATCGTTGTCTGTAGTCAACTGCTGAATTCCATGGTCAACTGTTGAAATTTGCTGTCAACTGTAAAATACAAACCTTAGGTCTCAACTGCACGGAGAGAGTGTCATGCATGCAACTGAAACTCTTCAACTGCACACATAGGCCTATGTTCCTACGGTTACAATCAAAATTTCCTTGTAGCATGCCTACGACTGGAAACCAAAATCCTAGATTACACGTGCGAGCTTTAGACCCTACAATCTCAGACCCATACAAACCAAATCTCCATGAACTGCCTCAGACTTGTGTGAGCCAAAACCAAAGAAGAGAATAGAATAATGCTTCATGATGATTTCCAAATGAGTTTGAGGTCACTTGTATTTGTAGGTTTCCAAGAGTGTCCAATTTTCTTTAGGGCCGACTTGATCAAATGTGCACATGTTGGATTTTATTCAAAAATACAATTTCATTTGTCCAAATTGAGCACTTCGATAGTCAAAATTGGTCCTCTCTAAAAGAGGAATCTCTTCCCATGGTTGGAATTTGTCGCAACGCTTCCAATTTAACAAGTGTATGGAAATGTAATAGAAGCTAGTTCTAGGCACATGTTAGCCGCTAAAGTATTGATACTCATAGGAGGGCCAAAACTCTTGAGATGGGCTTGTTTAGCATGACCGTGAGGGCTAGCATGTCAATGGAGTGAGGCCACATCAATTAAGGAACAATAGAAAATTATACAAGAGATGAAATAAGGGATGGTGAGATCTGTTGATGGGCTGAGTTGGGGTACTTAAGAAGACATGACAAAAGCCCTAAAAGAAGGACCCTAACCTGAGGAGTGGATGTCTAGAACAAAATTAAAAGTTTCCTATCAAGGTCTATCGCTTGATGTCCAGAACTATACTCTTTCAGTGGACATAGATGAGGAGGGATACGTGTGAGGGAAAGGGTATTCAATTCTTGAATAACAATGTATCCCTAGGAGAGGGTAGATCTATAAACCAAAATATGATAATTTGAGGATCAAATTGCAGAGAAGAGGGTAGTGACTTTGATGGCCTAGATTAGTGAAGAGGCGATTATGTATGAGAATATCTATAAGCCCTAGGGGTAGTCATGTGGGCCCAATATCAGTCAAGCATTGAATGAAGAATGGGCAGATTTGAAGATGGAGTTGCAATGAAGAATAAAAGTCCAAATTGGACATATGTGTGGTAACCAAAGTACAAATTAGAGGACTGCTAGATGGTTGACCATTGTGCCCTAAATTCAGGCCTTGTGAAGGTATACAAGCTTCCTATGAGTGGAAGAGAAGTTGAGCTCAAGTTCTTATCAGCTAAGATCCAGATTAACAACCCTAATTTGATTGTTGAAGAAGGACATTTAAGAGTCATAGTGGGTCAACTTCCGACCTAAAGTTTGTCTTCATTGGAGCAACACAGGAAGGCATTAGAGGGAAGGAGTCCCAAAGGAGTTGAGGAGCAACAATGGGAAATTGAGAGTTGTTCACAAACAAAGTGTTGAACAACTCAACATAAGTCCCTAAGTGTTCGTACATTGAAGGACTAATGTTCATCTAGAGGGTAGATTGATAAGCCATATTCAGTGACCTAAAGGAGAAGGACCATTGATAGAGGTAAGAGCTGTAGATTGGGAGCGAAAGGACTAGTAGATGTGTTCAAGACATGTGGAATGAAAGGGCTACCAGGCACCACATTAGCAAGCAGGTCTTGGACTTCTTGTTCATGGTAGATTGGTGGTCAACATGATAGACACCAAGCCCTAGTTGTATGTACTTGTATTAGTGGATGTATGAGGGCCATTATCCTTGGTACAAGGGCCCTAGATTTTTGTATTATAGTTGTTAATATAAGGAAGAAGGGTTGAAAAATTTAAAAAATGTCATGTGTGCTAGTTGTTTCATTGATGTGTAGTTTCCCGCTATGCAAAGTAGGATGCTTGAGGCACTTTAGTTGGTTATGTCAGAGATTTTAAGAAACTAATCTAGATTCTCATATGCCATGGAAAATCAACATTTGATATATACACAAAAATACATATGCGAGGCTGTGTTTGACAACCCATTGTAGCTGTGATGATGTTGTAGAAAAACTAGGAAAAAGCAAGTATGCTGATCATAGCTGTCTATTCGGAGATGTCCTATTCGATAAAGGGGCAATCACAAAACTCATGTGATTTGTCATTGTGGTGTTATGTGATCAACAATGATCTACGAGCCAACGAAATACCCTCTTTAGAGAGGGTGTCTGCTGTGGCGTTATACTCCATGTAAATACGAAAGGTAGAGAAATATAAGAAAACATATTTTAGATGATTTTTATCATTCACTAATGGTTGTATCATCTAGTTATGACATCTGTGTGTGTCTTGTCAAATTCATGGTTAGTTGAGAGTCCCCAAATATTTGAAGAGAGTCTATGTTTAGTTTATGTGAAAAGGTCAACAAAAGCTTGAGAGCCAAGAGTTTATCATAATTGTTAGTACCATCACTGAGCCCCATTTTTGTGTGAAAGTAGTGGCTATTGTCTATGTGTAGAAATACTCCTCCACCACAAATTTTTGGGTCACCCTGTGTTCCCCCGTCGATAAAAGCTCAAGGTATGGTTCTGTCAATTTGAGGAGCAAGGGGATTTTTGGTGTGCTGCAATGCCTTTAGCTTTGGTAGGAGATAAAGCATGGTGAGGGATTGGGCAATAGTAGATTCTAAAGGGATCAGGTGATTGTTAAAAATAGCCTTGTTTTTGGCAATCCGTATGTGCTAACATGAGAGGAGGGGTGAGGATGATGAAGTATTTGACCTATCTGTTGTGGAACCACATTTTCTAGGCATCCAAAAGATTTAGAGAAGACCAAGTGCATACTTAGCCTAGTTTAACTATGAAGAAGTTCTAGATATTGTGGGAGTAAGGGAAATCTATCAACAAGTGGAAGACATATTCCTATACATATTTACAAAGGTTTCACCAACCATGCCCCTCTTTTTTTATCTCCCGCGCAAGAAATCCTAGGTGGGGATTTTGTTTTCCAAAGTGAACCACATAAATAGCTTTAATTTGGTTGGGCATTTGAGATTCTAGAGATGACTCCACCATTCCTCCTGTAATTCTAGTAACTGATCTGTTATGAGGGTGAGGTAACCTTCTTTGGAAGTGTATTTCTCAAAGGGAGAATGGATCCATTCCAATTCTTCTGGATCATCTGTGATGCAAATGTGGGCCTCCCTAAGGACGTGGATAGAGGTAGACCAATGTCTTCTGAATCCCAATGGAAGGTTCAATTGGCCACTAGTGAGCTGCTATTTATCAGTGAGAGGATTCTAAAGAGGATTCCTTGCATAATTGAGGGTGTAGATCCATCTATCATGTAGGAAGGCTATAAGATCCTCTAGGATACGGTGAGCATTACTGCTTACATTCCATAGATCTAATCCAAAACAAAGATGTGTACCCTCCCCCACCTTCAAGGCTAGGCCGTTTTCAATGAGGGGGAGAGAGGTAATAACATCCCTCCATATGATAGAGGCATTATGCCTATTCTTTTTGTTGCTTCCAATCCAGTCTTCGAGGGACAAGGGGAAATATATTTTCTGTATACCACTGAAGTCCATAATTTCTGTGTAGAGAGAAGCTACTAACCCACCTTCGTTGCCAACGCTTGAGAGAAATAAGGTAGGTGTTTTAGAACCCAACCCCCCCATGCCTTGGGCATGGAAATTATGTCCCATTTTACCTAGGGAAAGGAAAACTACTTTGAAGAAATAACCCATAAGAAATTATAGAAAAAAATTCTCAATTCTTTTGAGAGCTCCTTTTGGAATCCAGGAAAGTAACATCGAATAGACGGGTATAAATTCCAGAACAAATTTGATGAGTACTAGGCGACTTGCTCTAGATAGCCAACGCATGCTCTAGGATTTAAGCCTTTTTTCAATTTTAGCCAAGAGCCATGTCCAGTCAACACTGGTGTAGGAGTTTGGTCTAAGGAGGAATTCCAGGTATTTAAAACCATTTTCCATGTTAGCCATATCAAAAGGAAAAAAACGCTAGTGGATCCTTACCTCACCTACACTGAGTTTGAATTGAGTAAGGGAGGACTTGAGATGGTTTGTGATCATACTCGTGGCAACTTCAAAGACTGCAATAGCATCTTTGATTTTCTCTTACATCCCTCTAGAGTCATTGCATAAGATAAGGGAATTGTCAACAAAAAGGAGGTGTATAATATGGAGGGTAGGGCCTACCTTGATTCCTTGAATCCCACTTCCGTGAGCTTCCTCCAAGGATCTGTTGAGACCCTCAACTACCAATCGAAATAGGAGGGGTGAAAGTGGGCATCCTTGCCTTAAACCTCTTTCAACCTTAAATAAAGGGGAGGAAAATATGTTTATGAGTGCAACAAAAGAGGTCGAAGAGATACAACTTATGATCCATTGTATAGAATCCAACATGAAGCCTAGGTGGGTAAGGAGGACTTGAATGTATAGCTAAATGACTCATTCAAAGTAATTTGATAGGTTGATTTTAACTATAACACCCTTCAAATAATGATACTTCGAACTCTGAAGGCCTTTCTAGGCAACCCCTATGGCTTCTTGAATTTTTCTTCCCTCCAGAAAAGAAAATTGTTCCTTGGATATAGAGTTGGAAAGGATGGGCTTGAGACTTTGAGTGATGATTTTGGCAATGAATTTTTAGAAATAATTGCAAAGCAAGATTGGGTGAAAGTCATAAAAGGATGAGGGATTTCCAACCTTGGGAATTAAAGCTATTATAGTGGAGTTGAAGGATTCCTGAATATGGCCGGTGGATCTGGATTCCTCTATGACACGAAGAAGGTGTTTTATGAAGATATCAAATAGCCTCAGATAGAATTAAGTTTACCACCCATTAGGGCCTAGAATTTTTTCCCTTTGAAAACTACCTAGGATCTTCTTAAGCTCTTCTATAGATACAATTTCCATGAGTTTTTTGTTGTCAACAAGATCAACAAACTTGGGAAAGTAAAGGGCTAGTCAAACCACCTTTGTTATGGAGACCACTGGAGGTTCTTTGAAGAGAGTGCCGAAATGGTTTTTCCCAAAATCTGCGAGGTCCTCAAAATATGCGACATTGTTCCCCTCCAAATCCCTCAACTTCTAGACCTTGTTGCTATTTTTTCTCTTTTTGGTATAATTTTGGAAGAACTTAGTGTCCTCGTTTCTAGGTTCCAACCAAATAGCCATTGTTTTGAGCCTCTAGGTGGATTTAATGTATTCCAGAAGGCTTTTCTTCCTCTCTTATAGTTGTAGAAATATTTACTTGTATTCCTCTTTTTCATAGCCTTTTGTTACTTCCTCCGATATAGCCTTTAAGCCAACTTCCAATTCTATGAATTCTTGTGTGTCCCTCATACTTTTGTTAACTGACCACTTAATGGTTTCCTCTTTAAAAAATTTAAAGTTCTTAGAAAATTGGCCACCCATCGAGATATCTGACAAGGGATTGAAAGGATTCTAGTTTGATTGCATGAGCTCCACAAAGCTCTTTTCTTTGAGCCAAGAAGAGTTAAGTTTGAAGGGACTAGGAGATTTGTGTCCCATGGTTTTGACCTCTAACATGTTTGGGGAGTGTTCCGAGCCTCCACCTTACCCAATCCATTGTCTTATTAGTGGCATTCAATCCCCCAAGTGCTCAACAAGCAAGAAGAATTCTAGACACTTAGTAGTGTGATCCTCCCTAGCTCTCTTGTTTTGATAGGTGGTTATGATTTTAACAGGTTTAATGTCAATGATATTGTGATCAATCAAGAGCCTAGAGAAGTAGGTCGAGTTGGGATTGACCTGTGCATGAGGGTCCCAACTCTCCACAACACCTAAATATAAATTGAGCCCCCCCCCCCCAAATGATTAGGTTTTCCTTAGAAAAGAAAGATTTCTGAGATAGAGAGTCCCAAAAGGGGATCTTCTCCCATTGTGGACCACAAATGTTGAGGATGAGGAAGTTAGAGTTGAGTTCCACTCATAAAAATTTAGACCAAGGACAGATTCATCCCGTAAACATTAAGGGCTTTGATGAAATTAGGGTTCCATCCTATTGCCTACCCGCTCGCTTGACCCCATGCATCAGAGCATATGAAGTTCCATCCTAGTAGAAGTATTTCCAATGAACTTGAAATAACATCCCCCACTCCTAGAGTTTCTTGTAGGAGGAATATTACAACTTCCTCCAGATATACTAGATGGTGGAGGGTTAGTTATTTTTGGAGGGCTGGCCAAGCCTTTGAAGTTGAGAGATATGATGATCATGAGGTAACCCATTTGGGGGATTACGTTGCTTTATTTGCCCCACCAATGGAGGGTTTTCAACCTAAATACATGTCAAATAGAGCTATGTTCTGGGTTAAAATAAGTTTGCATTGATGGCGCCTACCTTTTCTTGTGGAAATATTTGGAAGGTTATGAATGATACTATTGGGTGAGAGGGAGGGGTTGGGGGAGATTATGGCAGAATAAGTAAAGGATTTTAGAGGACCCCGGTGTGGATGCAGATTCTTTATGTGCAGGGTTAGGTAGAGGGGAGATGAAAGATGACGAGGGATGTAGGGGGAAATAAACATAGCTTAAGTTCAAGCGATTTGAGAGAGGTCCAACAAAGGTTATAACCAATGATGATCCCCCAAAAGAAGAAGAAAATAACCCCAAGAAGATAATAGAATTGGCCAAAAAAGAATAAAGTGAAGGGAAAGGTATAGTACTAAAGAAAGGAGATGGTCTTGGTGGAGGAGGGGATGTGACTTGCCTTGGAGAGGAGAGCTCGGACACAAATCACTGAGCTTGGAACACTGTCTGAGAAATTGTTCCCTATGGGGAGGCCAAAGGAGAGTCCATCAATTCATCCCCCTTATCCTTCTCAAGAGGAGAGGGATGTACGTTATAGTCTTCAACCATGATATTAGGTTCTCCAGGTGAGGGGTTATGAACCTTTTTATATCTCTATTTACCTTTGAATGTTAACTGACACTAAAGAACATTTTGGCCCTACTTATGGCAACGTCTGCACTTAAATGAAATTCCTTCATAATCTAGAGCTTGTGTGTGTGATACCCCCATGTGAACAATCTCTGTTTCACTCAAGAGTCCTTCTCAAATTTCTAGAAGGAAAAGAACCCTTACCACATTTAGCTCCTTGGTTTCCAAGGACATGTCGACATCGAGAAGCTCACTCAAATTTGTGCTGATAATAGATAAGGCACCTCACATCCAAATATTCAAAGGGAGTCTAGGCATGCAAATACAAATGGGTATTTTATCCATCCTTTCCTTGTTAGGGTTGAAAAGTAGGTTCCAAGATTTAAGGAGGGGAGTAGAATCAATGTGCCATATTTTCTAGATAATGCATGAACTTTCCTCCTTGTCTGGAAAGATTAGTGCAAACCACCCTTTGATCATAGAATGAACAATCGACATATTTTTGAGGTTCTTCCATTCTGAGCTGACCCAATCCTTGAGGGTTTTTTGACTGAATTGTCAGCCCTTGGCCCAGTTGAATAGAGTGTGTTCTGCCATGTGCATGACTTGATGGATGTCAACATCGTCACCTAAGACGATTTATTTTCCCTCCTTTAGTTCTTTTACAATGGGATGCAACTTCCTCTTTGCACCACCTTCTGGCTAATAGGGCTGGGGGTTAGGAGTAGGGGAGATGTGGGGAGGCCGCAACCTAGATTTGTTTCCTAGGAGGGTTATAGGAGAAATACAAACATGATCCTGAGATGGCGAAGTATGAAATAAGGGTGCAGAGGGGATTAATGAGGAGGGCTCTATAAGGTAAAGGGGATCGACGAAGAGGGCTCTATAAAGTAGAGGGGATCAATGGAAATTGGAGTTTATGGAGTTACACTCACCGAATATGTAAGGGGAGTCAACAAAGGAGCCCATAGACCTGGAAAAGCCTCACAATGCTGGTGGTTGGGAAGGGTGGGGGGGAGATCCAAAACCCTGGTCAGGGGGGCATAGGGAAGAAGATCAACGAGAGAGAGAGATAAGAGTTGGTAATTATAATTGAGTAAGAAATGGGATCTAGTGGGGGGGATTATGAAAAACCAAGAGGGAGATGCTTTTCCTGGTGAGTCCAAACTGATGGGAAACAACTGAAATTTAGGAGGTTATATTTGCAAGAAGAAGGCCTAGAGATGGGTTGAGAGGAAAGAGGAGGGGAATTTTGGAACAAAGAAGAAATACCATCTAGAGAGGGGGAGGGGGGTACCATAACTGACCAGTAGAGGATCCTATTAGTAGATCCTCGCTTGGTCTAGAGGTAGGATAGGTGAACCCTACGAAGGTGCCTGAGATAACATAGGAAGCCACCACACTCTATAAGCCTAGATTCCTCCATTTTTGACCTTCCATTTCGCAGTTGTTCTTGTAGGTAAGTGTCTCCTCCAGGTCCATTCCATCTAGATCATGGTGAATTTTCTTCCCGTTTCAAGGATTTGCGATCAATGAGGTAAAAATGGGAAAACCCTCATGAGGTTCCTTAGTAAAACCCACTAAAATTTCCTCCATGAGGTAAACATTAACACGATAATGACACAATTTGAAATCCTACAATGAAATCACTGACTGTAACAGGGTTGATAGGACATCATTATTATAGCCTCACCATGACTGTGCTATTAGAGAACCCTATACTGCCTACTAATAAACCACCACAGTCAAGGAAAATACAATAACATGAAAAAAAACCCATGGTGGATATCATAGGCGAGGTAAGTAGTCGAGGAGGTGGGAAAAATCAAATGTGTCAAAGGGGATTCGAGAGGCCAGTGAAGGATGTTGCTATAGCTGGTTGCAACAAACATTTTCCTTCATCCTTGCAATATGCTTCCATTATATTTTAGTATCGTAATCTCATCATAAGTATATCTGTCCTTGATTCTTGAGGTTTTTCATTTTACAATAAGGTCCTAAAAAAATTGTTACAACTTATGCATTGTTGTTGATATATTCTTAACCAAAAGGTTTATACAGATCCTTTATAGATATTTTGGAATATTGCAGAAAATAATTAGAACCAAAACCAAAATAAGAAAAAAATTGTAATTATTTTTGGTCCAAGGGTTGAGAAAATATTCTTCTTGTTGCCATTATTCAATTTTTGAGATTTTGCATGTGCATATGTCCATTTCCAATCCAATAATCAAGAGTGATTCTACTTATGTATTTCCGTACCTATATACATGATCAAAGGAAATGTGTGCGAAGAAAGAATGTTGTTGACAGAGAGTTTGACAGATAGGCAAAGTAGTATAACTCCTAGTTCTTGTTGCACCCTTCATTCAGTTTATGAAAACCTATGAATCACCATATACATGTATAGAAGTGGTCATCTGATTTATGGCCACTTTTATTATAAATTTTAGGAGAAAGAATTATGCATGATTAGTTTTGGTTGGTCCTATATTTGTAGAGAAGGAGAATTAAAGTGAATTTGTTGTATATAATTCCACCTACACCTCCAACTAATAGGATTCCTTGAGTGGCCCCATCAAAAAACGCTCGAGGAGTATTTTTTTGGATTTTTATCTCAAATAGATAGAGAAAATTTTGAAGTTGAAGCCATTGAACTTGCGATGGCAAAACTATGTAATGTGTTCTTAATGTAAGGTAACCCTTGTTTTAAAAAATAACATGATTTTTGTTTATCCAAATTCCACCTGGTACCACCACTAAAGGAATGGCTTTAATATAAAAATTGTGATTTGTTGTTAGCCAAATTTTAGACACACTTCTAAGGACGATACATGTTTCCTATAACCTTAATTAAAAACAATTTACATCTCTGAGAATTTATTTCCTAAATGGAATTTACAAAAAGCTTGGAAATATATATATATTTTTAATATGGAAATACATATGGATTTTCAAAACACACAGACACACACATTTTGAGTTTAGGCACATTGCATTATTTCAAATGAGGATTACATAGACCAAAAAATTTATGCTACAGGTTTACTTGAAGTGAAAACAAACTAGTAAAATAAGTTCAGAGTCTTGAGGTTGCTAAGAGCCCGTCTAATTAGAGAATCTTATAAACATGAACTTATAAAAACAGGTTGTATATGCTACTCCTTGAAATACATTCACATGAGAAGACAAAAAACAATACTAGTGTTGTACGCAAAAAACAATAAGTCATAACAACTATTGGGCATAATCTCTAGGAATTTGTGCTCATTGGTCACTTCCCTCATTCGAAGAGAAGGAGATGTTGACTGATCTCCTAGCTAGAATGGTCAACTTGCAGTCAATACTATCAATTTTTTCCTCCAGATCTACCAATTTGATAGAATTCCGCACTTGAGTGCTTATATACCTCCCTATGCCATCTGATATATTTAAATGAGGTTTAAACTTGTGCCGGATTTGTGCCATGATCGATGAAGTGATGGAGCACATGCGATGCGCCAAGTATAGTGGGAGTCATAACCACCTTTTGTGTGAGTTGGAGTCATATCAAGGCGAGAGAACCCTCAAATTTTTTTCAAAACAAATAATTTTTTTTGTAAATTTATTCATTAACTGAAAAATCAGGTGGTTATTTCAGAAATCTTCATAAGTCCTAGTCTCTCATATGAAAGACTAGACCATAAACAAAATTGTACCCTTCGAAGGGACACAAGAGATGAATGAACAATAATAAAAAAAAAAACATCATGTAAGCCTATTGTTGGCTTATTGGGCCCTGACCCAGGTTCGGAAAAGCTATTAGCCAAACAAATCCCATAGCTACCGGCCCTTTCGGAAATAGCCCGCGGAGCACGGATTGAGGTCTCACCCGAGGTAGTAGGGGAGGGTGCTGGAACTAGGTTTCCGCACCCTAGGGATGTCTTGATATGGTATGGAACAAGGCACTTCTTTAAGAGTTATTATTTATTAGTTGGTTATAGATCAGATCTACTTTTTACAGTCTTTAAGAAAAAATTTAAACTTAAAACCCCGTGCGTGCAATTATAAAGAAAGATATAAACAGATCATGCATAAATTCAGAACATCTGCAATAGACAGATCCACAAGAAATCACACAATGATTTAGAAACCCTTATCTTTATTGATCTTATCTTCAGTACAACCAGATCCGCCCTGCACACTCAGCTGCAGGGGCCCGTGCACATAGCTGCGGACTCTATTAGGCCTCTGCAGACATAGCTGCAGAGCCTCTATCTCTCTACCAACTCCCTTGACTCAGACTTACGGATTCTCTTCTTGCCTCATAAACCCATTACATTCTAGATCAAAGAATACTTACCAAAAAATACTTTCTAACCATAGATCCTTGCTCTATTTATACATTTCCATGGTCCGCGGATCATAAACAGGCCAACTCATATTTTACATTATTTTTGGGCAGACAACCCTTTGAATTGATTCATTACACTTCATGCTCCACACATCTCACGGAGTCTTTACCATACCTTTACCCAAAATTGTGGGCTTTGAGCCCCAAAACCATTACGCAGGGCCTTCACTACCTAACAGTCCCCCAACACAATCATCGTGACTCGTCCTGAGTCACTCGGCTGGTGCGAAAATCTTCGCGTGGAGGTCAGTCAACAACTTTTGTGCTTCGCTTGTACTTGTAGCAAGCTCTTCTGCCATTCAGTCTACCTGTTCGATGCAGGCCACCGACACCTCAGTCTCTGTTTCATTTACTTCACCGGGTGCATATTCTGCCTGCTTGTGTGCCACCTTGCGCTTGATAGCTGTGGAAACCGTGAATACCTCATCAAGCCATGGCTGGAGACATTATTTAAGCAATGCTTCCTTCTGTTGAGCAGCATCAACTTGCATCTTCAGGGCCTGGGCCTCCCTCATCTTGGCCAAGCGCTGCATAATAACAACCGTCTGCATGGTTCCTCTGACATTATCATAGGCTTGTTGGATCTTCCTTGCCTCTGTTTCCAGTCATTGTAAGGTTGGATCTTCCTGGAATGAATTGAGTGTAATAAGTGACTGATCCAACAAGTCGGTGCACTCCTTGATGGCATGTGTGATTGTTTCCTACCCAGATTTAATGATGCCTCTGCATTGCTCGGTGACCTCTAGTGGCGTCGAAGGCTGTACCTGCAATTTCAGCTCTGCGATCTGCAAGCTGAGATCCAACTGAATCCCCGCGGCCTCCTCCTTTTCTTCATGGAACCCACTAGCTAGCTTGTGGATTCATATGCCAACAGGAAATTCAGCTGCAATCTCCAGCTTAAGGGCACACGAACATGCTTCCCCTACAAGTTGCTCCAACTTCTAACTCTGCGCGATGGCTTCGTCCTGTTGGAGGCTCAATTTTTCTATATTAATTCTCTATTTGCTCAAGACCTGTTCCACGCATCCTTCCCTGGTGCGGAGCTCCATCGTTACACTGTCTTGGATCTGGTACAGGCTTTCACATAGGGGAGTAGCCAAATTTAATCCAAGCCCCATAAGCCGGCCCACCACAACTCTGTCCGCCGCATTTTCTATTATCAATACTCCTACTGGGATCGCGATAGTATGAGCCATTTGGGTCTTTAATAGCTTCTCAGTGGCTAACATACCCGTAACTCCATGAGTAGCGATGGTTCCCTGTTGCGATGCTCGTGTCCCAAGTTCTTGTATCTGCACGTGGAGCGCCCCCAACACAATCTGTTGCTTCGACATGGCCTTGTCTATTGCTTCCTGGGTGACTTCGTGAACTGTGTCTCCTATGTCACCTAGGTGGCCCTCAGTCAATGTGGTCATTCCTCCATCCCATTTAGACGCCTTGGCCTTTTTCCATGGCTTCTTCCTTTCTGTCAATGACGACTGTTTTAAGGGTGCCCCCATGGTGGTTGGTGGCGTTCCTTCTGTCCCTATATCCACGGCTGTCTATGTGGGCACCTTCGAACGAATTTCATCCTTTGTCGTCGCAACCCCCCTGCTGGTGCCTTGCCTATCAAATTCTGCACTGCCTCCCAGGCTGCTCGAACTTCTGCAATGTGCTGTTCGTTTCGCTTCTACTGTGCGGCGCGCTTAGCTTTAGCCTTCTGTTTCTAGATGGTAGCCTCATCGCACCCCACCGCATCTGGTCCGCACCAATTTGGTGGCCAAGTATCCAATACTACATCGATAGCTTCGTCAATGGCAATGAAAGGAAGTGTAGTGCATGTCTGGTTGGGGTCCTTGCACGCCTGGATGTAGACAAAGTGCATGTTTGCTTTAAATGCGGCGATGTGCTTCACACTATCATAGATTTCGTTGGATAGCTGGGGTTGTTGGGTGATCCATTGTCGGATGTTTACGTCCATCAGTATCCAAAAAATCTTGATGCCCTGGATTCTTGCATCATCCTTGGTCGCCCAGAGTGACACATATTTGGCGGCTTCTAGTCAATCCTGGTCCAAAGAGGGAAACTGGCTGTCTTCGGGTAATTCACTGGTAACCAGCACGATGGAAACAATAGCTACGCATAGTGGAAGGTCTTGCCCTCCTCTTGGACCTCCCTAAAGTTGGTAAAAAACTCGTGACAGAGGAACTACGCCCAATTGAACCGTTCCCCTACTGCGCATTTCTCAGCTAGCGCGACGACTATCGCTAGAACCTCGTTGCTACGACATTTATGCATCATTTTCCCTGCCAGCAACTAGGTAGCAACACAGATCGTTTTGTCTAAAATACTGTCAATAGTATACCCTCACTGCCCTTTATCCAGCTTGTATTTATTTTTTAGGGTTTCTTTCACTGTCACATCACCACTCTTATCAACGATCTCCCTGGGGTCTCTTCCTTCATGTTTTATAGTCCCGCACCCTCTTTCAACTGCGTGGAGCACTGAGACTGGGCCTCCTATGGAGAGTCAGGTGGTCGCACCCTTTGTGCGAGCCTTTGTCTTCCCTGCCAGCCCGGGCTGTGGGCACCCTTCACATTCCTTTGAGTCTGGTAGCATATTGTGGTCAGTGCTCCCTTGTGCCCTAGGGTGCAGTCGCAACCATGATAGCAGGGTCACGACTTGTGCTAGTATCGTAGGAGGGTCATCCAGGTCCGGTTCCTTTCCTCATGTGCTCACACGACCCATTGGTGTGTCTCCTATTTTGATTTTATCAATTTCTTCATCCAGCCTCACGCTTTTCCTTCTTAGCCTTGCCCCTCTTTCCTCCAGTTCGCAAATTCTTAGGTTACTGCACCGAATGGCTTCCTGCAACCACGATATGCCTTCATCGAGGTCTGTTCGTTCAGGTCGAGTGGCAGGGGCAGTGGTCAGTGAAATGCCCTTTATTTCCCATCCAACCGGGGATAGAGTTTCTTCGGCCCACCCTACTTTGTTCACGGTTTTATCAGCCCAACGAACGCTTGTTACACGTAGATTCAGTTGGGTCGATGATTGCGCAACATACCACTCTGTCCGTTGTTATAGATGGGGGGCCACCCAACTCTGTCTTGGTTTCCCTGACTGCATTCGCTGTGCATGTCTGCCAATCCATACCCGGAACCGCCTTCTACCTCGACACTCATTCCTCCTCATATTCCTATGTGCATGCCATATCAGTGCGCACGACGTTTCTTTTGTTTTACTATGCTGCTCCTGCTCTATGATTGATGTGCCAAGGTTGACTGACTACTCCTCATTGGTTGCGCCGTTATCCGCTGGCCATTGTCTTACTTTAGTGGTCACGCATCGCAATGATATAATCATCATATTACAGTTGAGTGTTGTGACTTCATGCAATCAGTTCTGCCATCGTTCAATTTCCTCATCTGAATTTGATGTGTGAGAACTATCATGCTCCATGAGAGTCTTCCATTCATTGAGGGATTCACCTGATCCTGGTCTTGCGCTTTTATCTGCTAGATGCAGTCTAGTTCATCATCACTGTCTTCATTGCGCACCGGCTCGGTGTAGCACACTCCTTCAGCTGGGTCCAGTGGAACTATGACACGAAGTGAATTTTTCTCGAATGTCATTTTTAGTATTTTTAAGTTGACAACCCCATTCATGTCCGTGGCCCAATCTATTCCTAGAAATGGAGGGTAAGGATTGATGTCATCAACAATTTCTATTACCTCAAAATTGGTCTACGTACTTACTCCTTCAATGTCCACTGTCACCCCTTGTAGTCATCCCATTGGTAGGATCTTTTGTTGATTGGCCATCTGTAGTTAAATGGGAGACCACTGTAGTGTAGGCCTACCCATGCATTCCCACGTTTGCTTAGGTAACAAATTCATGTCTGACCCTAGATCCAAAATGACCTGGTCCATCTCGCATTCACTGATTTGTGCCATCATCCGCATCTCCCGCCTGGTGTGCAGAGCATGTTTCGCCAGTTTTCCGACTACATGCTGTTCCCCTGATCCCACACACCTAGTAATCAGATCTTGGAGTCCTTTAAGTGCCCTATTATCGCGTAGCAACTTCATACATGTCTCTAAAAAGGTGGTAAGCATAGAGGGATCCATTCTCGGCTCAATTGGATCCCTATCACCTGGGGTAGAGACTTCCGTGAAGCTCTTCTAAGCTTCTTTAGACGTCCCTTTCACTTGTTCTATTTCTAGGTCATGTTCCTTTGTCAGAGCACCGCGACCCCTCTCATCTTCTCAAGGTTATTTCCTCGCATCTCCTCTAGTGGTTGCACCGCTCCTTAGTACCATGCTTACACCTGGGTCCTCGTTGTGGGGTTCCAAGCTCATCATTTGTACATTTTGAGTCAGAGTGGGCTGTAATACCCCCTTTTCATGCATCTGGGCAATACGCATTGGATAGTCTACCATTTCATGGTCAAATTTCTCACAGTATGGACAAGATATCCTCATTGGATCGGTACAGTCACGAGCATAGTGCGTTGGTCCTCCGCAATTATAACAAATCAACTATTCGCATCCTCACCAGGCCCCATTTCTCTTCCCCATTCGCGTCCTTGAAATCCCCCTCGTGGCCCGACAGCTGGGTTGAAACCTCGTGCTTCAGTCTACACTCGATAGGCTGGGGTTCTTTCCATCATTAAATTGTAACTTCGACACGTTCGGTCGTCGTGACCCACTGATCTACAAAAGTTGCAATACAACTGTTGTAGGGCTTGGGTATACTTCTGCAGCAAGTGGCAGTTGTCTGTTGCATGCTTTCCCCCCACTTGACAAATTGTGCACCAGAGCATAAGTGCCACACTTGGCCCTACTTGTACCTCTAGCTTTAATGGCATCAGGCCCCCTCTCGCCAGATAGTTCGCGAAGAGAGGGCAATGGTCCTTGTCGTGTCCTTGACTCTTGCACTTAATGCACCGTCCCTCTATATGTGCCTCCGGTTGGGGCACCCTTTCTTGCTTCAAGCTTTGCATTTCTAAGCACAGGTTTTGTAGTTGCACGTGGATTTGTTGAACTCCCAACCCTAGATCCTATATTGGAGTTTCGTGCAACCTCATTGCTGTCTCTAATGCTTCATCTTGGGTTGAAATTTTTTGCTATGATAGTTCCATCCTTAGATGTGGTGTCAAAGATGCCACAAACCACACACAATGCTGTGTATCCGTCAACGTCATGTTAGCCTCGTGGATTGTGCTTTTCAATCTCTGATCTAGATCCCACAGGGTTTCACTAGGTAACATCACAATCTCCTTGAACCCAATGACCAGTTGCATCTCCGATTTCGGTCGATTGAATTCTCTGGTCAGCGCATCCTGGATAGCCGCTATTTCCACATTCAGATGATCACTTGAGTATTTTATATACCACGTCAATGCACGTTCCTGTAACGCACTAACAAAGTAGCCTTTTTGATGTTATCATCCGTTATACCTTGGGCTTCCCATACAACCCTTACCACAAACCAGAATTGACCTAGTTCCTCATTTCCTACACCTCTAAATACCGGAAACTTGACTGCACTTTCCATCCCAACTTTCGGTGGTGGTGGAGGTGGGGTTGGTGAAGATGGATTTGATGTAGGTGAAGTAGGTGATGGTGTAGGTGGTGGTGGTATTAGTGGAATGCATTACTTAATCAACTAGACTGCGCTTCTTGGAGAGAACCCTGCGAGTTCTTCCTTGCTTTCTTGTGAAATATATATCAAAGGACTGTTCTCTAATCCTTCGGCTCATCGGTAGCCTCTTCAACTTTGTGTTACACCAGACATCAATGCATGCGCATAATCCGTTTTTCACATAACAACATTTTAATCCAAGTATTCAACGATTTGATGTACTTACCCCCTGGTCCTTGGAGAAAACGCCTTTCTGCTTTACTATAGTTCACAGTTGTGTCTATCGCGAACTCAGTGATGAACCCTCTTATTATTCGATCCAACCAGTGATCTACTGCACATGCGATTTTGTCTTCAGATGCTTCTAGCCTACGCACCAATTCTGGAGTCCACATAATGGGTTGATCTAGTCTGCACCTTCCCACGCTGTTAGCTAGCCTCTTGATCCACTCATACAACTCTGTCGAGAGTGACGCAAAGAAGATCTCGTGGATCTTTGTGTATATGTAACGATCCAACCGCCTTTCTTTTGATATTTGTGGATTTTTGTTTTCCTGAACCACAAACTCGTGAAGCTGATCCAACCAATCTTCAAGATCTTTCTTTGTCGGGTTCTAACGTTTCAAGATTAGACATCCCTTAGGAAGATCCTGGTCCTGACAATGGAACCATTTGTAGGATTATTACGCCTTGACCCAGGTTCAGAAAAGTTATTAGCCAAACAAATCCCATAGCTACTGGCCCTTTCAGCAACAGCCCACGGAGCGAGGACAGAGGTCTCACCTGAGGTAGCAGGGGAGGGTGCTGGAACCAGGTTTCCACACCCTAGGGATGTCTTGATGTGATCTGGAGGGTTTGCGAATCGTTATATGACTTCGCGCTACTTTACTTCCGCATAGATCCGAAACAAGGCACTTATTTAAGAGTTATTATTTATGAGTTGGTTATAAATCAGATCTACTTTTTCCAGTCTTTAAGCAAACATTTAAACTTAAAACCCCATGTGCACAATTATAAAGAAAGATATAAATAGATCATGCATAAATTTAGAACATCAGCAATAGACAGATCCACAAGAAATCACACAATGATTCAGAAACCCTTATCTTCATTTATCTTCTCTTCAGTACAACCAGATCCGCCCTGCACACTCAGTTGCAAGGGTTCATGCACATAGCTGTAGACTCTACCAGGCCTTTGCGCACACAGCTGCAGAGCCTCTATGTCTCTACCAGCTCCCTTGAATTAGACTTACAGATGCTCCAAGACTTCTTGCCTCATAAACCCATTACATTCTAGATCAAAAGAATACTTACCAAAAACTACTTTCTAACCATAGAGCCTTGCTCTATTTATACATTTCCATGGTTCGCGGACCATGGACAGGTCAACTCATTTTACATTATTTTTGGGCGGACAAGGCTTTGACTTGACTCATTACACTTCGTGCTCCATGCATCTCGCAAAGTATTTAACATACCTTTACCTAAAGTTGTGGGCTTTGAGTCCCAAAACAGTTATGCGGGACCTTCGCTACCCAACACCTATACTAGGATATTGGCCTCTTTGGCCATATACATAGTCAACAACAAAAATAAACGCATGAACTTGATCCATCAGAGAGTCTAGATAGAGGTTTAGAATATGAAATAACAACTGGGATGGATTTGTTGGTAATTATGAAGGTATCATTGTAGCTGGAGGAATACCGAGATGATTTTCTATTCTTGCTAGCATGTGATCCATAATTTCCAATATGCAATCATAATGCTTCATGTGTCCATGCATGTGGTCCAAGGTTTGAAGCAGATTCCTTCGATGCTCTTGGATATCCTGTAGCGTGCACCCCAAGAGAAATTTCATTTTCTAGTATAGATCCACTGCTTTCATGTACTAATTGGCTCTATCGGGAGTGTTTGAGGTATCCGTATCCAAACCGACCATTCCACCATCACTTTCTAGTCTGAGAAAAAGGCTCAATGAGATGATGCCTCCCCTTTAGATATGGTTATCTCTTCCCACACTTTCTCAAGGACATACTCTCGGTAATGAGATGCAGATCCTCGACATTTTTATGTAACCAAGAGTTTATTTTGCGAACTCTCTCCTGATAATAAGTCACACCTCTCCTCATCTTGCCTCTCTCTCTCTAGATATTGTTATTTTCACCCAGGGAAGTTGGATTAAAAAGCTAAATTTTTTTTTGGATGCACATGATTCACTTCTGCTACACCCTTGCACCTGTAAGATTTCAAGAAATGCATAACACATGGCTTGAAGTCTGGCCAAAAGTGGACCCTGTTTTAAACACCAAACTTTGACTATTGTATCCTCCTCCTTCCATCCTCCCCCACCTTCCAAACAGCTGGTTCCTACCTGTTTATTCATCAAAATTTTGTGCTAGTCAGGCTTCAAATTCCGTCCTCAACCCCTATAGCCCCAATTCCTTCCAATCCACTTGGTTTCAAAGAGACACAACTCTTTTCCCCTTCCAAACCACATTGATGAATAATGGGCTTTGAGTTGCTCAAAACAAGATTTACTTTCAGTAATATGCCCTGAACTCCATCCTTTAGCTTATCAAATCATAACTAGATCCACCAAATCTTGGTAAGTCTCCCCAAAGACTGCTAATATCATACACCCATGAAATTATCATCTAATTAGAAACTAGTCTCAACCTGCTGCTTCCATTGTCTATTAGAGAAAGACCTGTCTCTGTGTCCTTTAGACCCCTACCCTGACTACACTTCCAAATTATTAACAGAGGAAAAACTAGGAAGATATTCCTTACTTTACTCAACAACCTGAAAAAGAATGACAAAGTTCCCCTAGTAGGATTGGAAAAAGGGAAAAATAATCTTAGAACCTACAAAACCAAAACCAAATTTGAAATAGAAGTTACCCAGAAAGAGCTGAAGGAGGAATTTCCACAGCTTCCTAGACTACTTAGGAAATTTCCATTTCATAACCCACTCCTTCACCTAAATCCTGCGTGATGCATACTCCAGATAATTCAATCACTCGTGAAGATGGAGAATTAACTGAATCAGGCTACCCCACCATCTACATACATTGTTTTGTTTCGATGTGATTCCCTCTAGTTCAAAAATTTTCCACCTTCAATGACTTTTATCAAGTCGATTTGGTTCTATCCCTAGCAATCCCTCCTTATCTTCCTCTAATTGGCACACACCTCAATTCTTCTCCAGCTCAATTTTGCTACCACGACCTTAGTGATGGTGAATTATAAGCATGTACGACATTAATTCCATTCTCCTCTCATTCTTTAGGTTGATTCACACAATCTCTTTCCTGTCCATCTAATCCAAGGTTGGTGTATTATTGAATGTTTACATGATTATAACATGTGGTGGGGGAATGTTGCCATGCTTCCCTTCCTATTGGGCATGGGGGGCATGTAATGTCCCCATTCGCTTATGAGATATAAGGAAGGGGATCCACTAGCTTAATAAGGTTCCCATAAGGTAGGATAAGAAAAAATAATCAAAAGAACATGATTTTTCTAGGAGAAAACATTAGAAAAGCTAAAGTGCTTAAAATTGGGACTTGGGTCTTAGGCTACTGAAAAGTCACTTTTGAATTATAAAGTGATAAAACCCAATAATGTGAATTTATTAATATAAGAGAGTAAAATGGTGGCAAAAGTGGTGAGTGAGTTATAAAAGAGGGAAAATGAGGGGTATCTCCTCATTCTTGCATTTTCTCACTTGAAAAAAATAATTTTGGAGAGCTCTTGAGAAAGAGTCTAGGGTTTTTGGAAACCCTCGTCCCTAGTTGCCGGTTTCAGTGTTAAAACTATACACCTAGATGGTTTGAGAGAAAAATCACTTATATTTCTTCATTAGGTTTCATTTCTCGAGAAGATAAAGGCAGTAGCAAAAATGAGTAAGTGTTATTAGTTGATTTTATATTCTGGTATTGAATATTCTATAATATCTCTTTTCCAGATCTGAGCCAACATTGGAGGTCATGTTCATATCCTAGCAGAGGTTGAATTTGTCCTCCATGTTGGCTGAGTTCTACCATAAACTCATGACTGAATTTTATCATATCAAGGGGCCAAATATGGCAGAGTTTTAAGGGCCGAATTCACTATTAAAAGAAGGCTGAATTTCCTTGTTGAAGTTGGCCATGGGCATTCATACATTCCTGGGCTAAGTTTTATCGCTAAAGAGGGGCCTACTTATCTATTGTTGTTAGTTACGTACACCCTTTTCTTGTTGGTTGGGAGTGGAGTATTTAGAAGGGCCAAGTTTAATGATTAGTGTGGGACGAGTTCACCCTAAAATGCCTTATGGATTTGTTGTAAAAAGTCACTGTACAATGGCTTAGTTTGTCATCAAAGTGTTGAGTGTATACCTACCGAGGAGACCATGAGTTCACCCTGATTTTTTGGCTAAACGAGATGATATAAATACACATTCATTTCATGGGATTTGTTGCTCATTGAAGGGTTCATATGGATGCTCGAAGGAAGGATACATATCTTATTTTGGACTCATTCTCTTTGTTGAATGAACTCACTGCTACCTCTTGGTTGAAGCATAACCAGGTTTCTCGTTCCATTTATTGTATATCACAGTCTTCATATCGGTGTTTAACCAAGCCACTTGGACAATGGGATACATTTCCTGAGTGTTTAACCAAGCCTTGGTGTGAATTTCCTTGGATAAAATATCCCTTCAAAATATAGATTTGGCTCGGGGGTGGTTAGCTATAAGAGAGATGGAAATGTAATTGACCTATGGTTGGGTGGAGAGTTGAAGTATCTCTTTTAGTTTTTGACCATGTTTAAACACACAAATAAGTGTAAAATATTTATGCATGATGATTCTTGTTATGTTGTGAATGGTGCAAGATCTTATGTGTTTGTAGATGTAAATGAATGTCTGAGCTATGACGCTTACTGTTTTTCTCATGACTAGAATGATAGTTTGTATGGTCATAAATTTTAATGCATTCCTGCAACATACTATTCATTATTATGTTCATGTTATATGTGAGAAATCATGTATTTATATCCACTTAAATTGATTTCTAAAGCTTGTGAATAAATTAACATATAACTTAACTGGTTCTCTATGTTGAGTTTTATGCTTAAATTGAGAAAATGGAGCTTCAATTCCTTGGGGCCACAAATCCAAAAATTTGGTAGTCTGGGGCCACCTCATTGTTATAATGCAATGATAGAGAATAAGGGTTCAGGGATTTACACCTTGGGCCATATTTTTCTTTAAGACTTCATATAATTAGGCATGATGAGGCGATCACCTTCTTGTTTTATAAACCTAGCCTCGACTATTTTATTTTATATACGCCCATGCCATTGGGATCAACAAGAACAAGAAGAGTTAAAACTTATACATGCAGGCGAGGTCAATACCATGTGGGCACTGGTAGAACCATGCCCTAGTAGAACAGTGCCACGTGGATAGACACTGACCATTAACCATCAGCTGCAACTTGTGCTTTAATGGTTTAATCAGGCTGATACACATGGAAGAACAAGAGAAAATGTAAAAATGATGGAGAGTGGGACCCTAGGGAAAAACCTGGAGTAATGGAACTTGGCTCATTTCTCACCATTCACCATCGAAGTAATTATATATCGTAAAATATATTGAACGTGTTGGTGAAGGAGGGGCCAACTCAACCATAGTCCTAGCATGGAACCTTGCCATCTCCCATCGCTCACCACTTACAACCCACTGCTTTGTGACTTGGTGTAATACAATATACTGGTGGAATAAGGTCAGTGTGGCCATGGCTCCATTGTGGGACCCTACCCGCCAGTTGATCACCCATTACCATTTCTACGCAATACAAACGAGTGTTCTGACGTGGATCTAGCCCAATGGGCTCCACTAAGCTGACTTGTTATGGTTACGTGGAGAGCACATGGACATCACATAGCCATCTTGATGACGTGGTCCTCAGGTTCCTTGTTCCATTTATTGATTCCACATTAGCATACAACATGCATATAACATGATTAGAACATGTAAAAAACAAAACCATAAAAAAACATATGTACAATAGAGTAATATGTTAGAACACTTATATGGTAAAACATGAACATGAACAAGTCCAAGGTACCAAACCTAAATAACCTCCAACCAATAGTTTAACATCCCCCATCAATCCACACAATCCAAGGTAATGCACCCCCTTCTCTACATCTTCATCCCATTTGGCTATGCCACTACCCTTCTAGGGTTTCCAACTCAAGCTAGATAGGAATGTATTAGAGCTCTATGGATTTTGGGAGTTCTAACTTACCTCAGGGGTCTCCTATACCCTCTAGGCCCCCACATAAGGAGGCATGTCCATAAACTTCTCCCTCCAGGGCTCCAACCTTCCCCAAGACAACCCATGCAGGAGTGGACTCATACCTGGACCCACTTATGATCCTTGGGGTGTGATAGCCAGACACCTTCTATCTCTCCTCGTCGAACACACAATAACCATACTGGTAGCATATCCAACTCAATGGTGGAATCCTTCTTTTATAGGTATGGTGCACCTTATTTCATATTTTAAATTTTTATTATAATATTATATTATAGTACTATAATTATTTTAGTATCAAGCCATTATACCTTTATAACATTGGATAGGAATAAAATAATATTTTTCTAGGTTAGCCCCCATGCTTAGCTCCCTAGGCCCCTCACCTTTCCTTTTGTGGAGTCTTAGCCCCCCATACTCTTTTTATCCCCTACTCTGCAATCATGGTGTCAATTTATTAATCTCAACATGTTTATATATTATATTTGTTGAGAAATGACAACAAGAAATTCCAGTTTAATTTGTCCTTGAATTAAATTGTGAATTAAAATCAAGTTCTATTCTCATAGAAACTTGTAAATAGTTAATTAAGTTTAATTGACTTAAGTAACCTAGGAATTTCGAGTTGGAAGTCTTTCTATAGTCATGTATGTGTGATCCCTAAATTTTAGGGGTCTAGGATGAGTTTATTTGAGTTGTAATTAGATAACTCAGTTTGACTGAGTTATGATCAGCTAAACTAGTTCTAACTATTGGAGGAACTAGTAGATGTGTAGTAGTGAGTTGGTGCATTGGTGCATCCTCAGTGCTACTCCAACTAACTAGAGATTCACTCAAAAGAAAATCATGCATGTTAGTTCAGAGAAAGACCCAGTTGAGACTAGAGTGCAAGGACAATGTACTATCAGTTGTATGATTTTATGAGTTGTACATAGCATGAATGCAATCAATTATGGACCTAAGTTTGGATTGCACAGTTTTGGAAGAAGGATTTACCAATTAAATATGGATTGATCCTCTTAGGAATTGTGCAGGGAAATAGGATTTGGCAAGCAACAAAATTGGTTAAGTGTTGGCTAGAGCGGGCTTGTAAGGTAGAGAGTTGATTATACTTGTGCATGGATTGTTCTAGTGGGAACAAGAATTGTATTTTCATCTTGGATTTCTGATTAATGCAATATAGATAATTAGGGTTTTGAGAAGTTTCTTTCCCCATAGAAATAATGTGTTATGTGTTATTGATTATATTCTCCTTGCTGATTATTGTTTTCATTGATCTATTGGTTTCCTCTATTTAAAGTAGAGTAGATTCTTGTCTTGTGTTTTACAAAATTACATGTGTTGTTGAATCTACAGGAAAATATTCATGGCATCACAACTAAAGAAAGTATACAAGAGGAGATTTGGATTTTGGTATTACAGGTGAAATTCGAATTTGCATTTCATACTTCAGGATCGGCAAATGGATTTCTATGGTTTCAGAATCAAGTATGCCTTGGAAGGAAAATCGAATTACATAGATGGAAGGACAAGATGCAAGCAGTACTGAAGGACAATGGCCTCAAGGAATTCATTGATCAAGGCATTTCTAAGCCACCAACATCGGATGCTAATGATTTGGCTGAATGGAAGAAGTGTGTGGAAAGGACGAGGTGGATTATTCTTGAGGGAGTTCGAGACCACATTGGCTCGAGTCTCCATGGAAAAGAAACTCCATGCTCAATGTGGAAGACATTGATGGACTTATTCTAGAATAGAAGTGGCCATAGGAAGTTGTCACTGAAGGACAAACTCAAAATGATGAAGATGGAGATAGGTGACTCAATTTAGAAATACTTGACCAAGTTCACTCATTGTTGAGATGGGATTGGAAGTGTTGGGATTACCGTTTCCGAGGATGATATGGTGAGCCTAGATCTTCTAGGATTCCCAAAGAGTTCGCATAGTTATCAGGACTCTGTCAATGGGAGGGACAAGCTACCAGATTGGGAACAACTGTGGTCGGATTTGATGTAGGAAGAAATCAGAAGGAACACTAGAGACAGTTCCTCATCAAAGACTGATGATGAGGAAAATTGTGCCTTAGCGGGTAAGGCAAAGAAAGGGAAAGGGAATGCGTCTCATTCCAAATTGGATTCTTGTCATGGAGGCAAGAAGAAGGACATGTTGAAATTCAAGTGCTTTCATTGTCACGAGCTGGGACATTTTGCTACAAATTATTCACTCAAGAAGTCCAAGAAGAAGTCCTTAGGAGGAGCGATGGGTGAGGTTCTTGCATCTCAATTAGAATTGGACTTTACCCTCATTGCATGCATGGTGTCATGAATGATGCATTGTGTATGGTACCTAGATAATGGAGCTTCCTTCCACATGACTAAAAACAAGGAGAACTTCAGTGACCTGGAGGAGAAGGATCTCTAGATGCATATTGAGATGGGTGATGACAAGAGGTATAATGCTCCTAGATTGGGTACTATTACCTTTCAGAGGGATTCAGGTGCTCCTCTCACCTTGAAAGATGTTATGTATGTTCCCAGGTTTAAGAAGAATTTGGTATATGTTTCCATGCTGGAGGATAGAGGCCATGATGTGATCTTTAGTGAAGGAAAGGTGTTCCTTCGTCACATAGCCAAAGATAGGTAAAGAGGATGTGGATTCAGGTGAAGAATATCTATAATTTGGAGGTAGAATATTGTGCTGCCTTGAGCATGAAAGCAAAGTATATGCAGAACCGAGACATCGGTGAATTGTGGAACAGGCGGTTGGGTTACTTCCATCATGGGGCTTTGAAAATCATGATCAGATTTCTATCGGTCTTCCCAAAGGTGCGTTAGAGCAAGTTGATACATGCAAGGGGTGTACTTTGGAAAAATTCACTAAATCTTTCTTTCATGACAAAGATAGTTGAGCATAGGTGATTGTAGAGTGAGTCCATTCAGATGTGCGTGGACCATTCTCGATAATATCCGCAACCAAACACAAGTATTATGTTATATTTGTTGACGATTTTTCTCGTAAATGATGGATCTTTTTCATGCAGAAGAAAGATCAAACTTTTTGCAATTTTTTGTGAATTTAAAGCATTGGTCGAGAAAGAGTTTGGAAAGAAGGTTAAAGATCTAAGGAGTGATAACAATGATGAGTATGTCTCAAATGAGTTTAAGAACTTCTGTGCGGATGAAGGGATTAAATGGGAGTTGATGACACCCCATAACCCACAACAGAATGGGGTGGCCGTAAGGAAGAACATAAGCATTGGAGGGGCAACATAGGTGATGTTGCATGATCATGGCCTACCACTACACTTGTGGGTGGAGGCATGTAACACATCTGTTTATTTTCAAAACCATGGCTGACATTGGATTCTTGGGATAAGTACACTAGAGGAGGTTTTCTTAGGGAAGGGACCAAATGTTGGTCAGTTCAAGATTTTTGGGTCATCGGTATATTTCCATGTGACCAAAGATGCACGAAAGAAGCTTGAGCCAACAATATAGTTGGGTATATTAAAAAATATTGGGTGTACCTACTGACCGACAAAATGAAAATGGTTCATAGGGATATCAGATTTTATGAGGAGAAGGCCATACGATGTTCCCTTGAGAGGGATATTTAGATACATGTGGTTGAGGAGATTTTAGCTTCTAAGGTTGGGGAGCCTCAGATTGATGTGGAGTAGCCACATGCAGAGGATCTGAGAGTGGAGACATCCACTCAGCTAGATTCTTCCACAGATGGGATAAAGCGTAGTAGAGAGGCTGACAAGTTATTGTAAGATGCAAGACAGAATGTGGGAGCATCCACATCACAACATAGGAAGAGGAGGTCACCATAGATGTACACTAGATACGTGGGTCTTATGAGAGGGTGAGTTGAGATAGAACCATCTTCCTTTGAGGAGGTTATGCAACAACCTGTTTGGGTTGATGCCATGGTGGAGGAGTATGACTCCATTGTTCGTAATAATGTTTGGGATGTGGTCCCAAGACCAGAAGACAAGTTAGTGGTGAGTTCCCAATGGCTTTACAAGGTAAACTAGGAAACAAATGGTAGTGTGGAGAAGCATAAGACCAGGTTTATGGCCCATGGATTTTCATAGGTAGAGGGGATTGACTATGATGAGACCTTTGCTCCTATTGCAACGTACTCATCAATCAGATTGATTTTGGCACTAATAACACATATGGATTGGAAGATACATAATATAAATGTAAAGATAACCTTCCTTATTGGCAAGATTGAGGAAGAGGTGTACATTGAGCATCCTAAAGGTTTTGAGACCTTTGATCGTGAGTTGCATGTGTGCCGACTTAGAAGAGAGTTGTATGGGATGAAGTAGGAACCCTATGCTTGGTACACCATGATCGATAGCTACTTCACTGGGTTGGGATTCACCAAAAGTGAAGTGGATGCGAACCTATACCACATTGTGGTGGAAGGTAAATTGTTGATCATTGTTTTATATGTTGACGATTTGATTTTGGTAGGTGATGATAAGATGATCAAGTCTTGCAAGGAATATCTTGAAAGAGAGTTTGAGGTGAAGGACTGTGTGGCTCATGCATTAATTTTTGGGCATGGAAGTATGGAAAGGTGATGGGGAACTTTTTGTCTCTCAGGGAAAGTATGCCAAAGAGATACCGAAAAGGTTCCACATGGAGAGAAGTAAACCCATGGAGACTCCTCTAGCAGGTAACTAGAGGAAGGAGGATGCTACTTCAGGTGAAGTAGTGGAAGATACTAGGAAACTTGTGGGTTCACTCATGTATTTGGTGAACACACAAACAAATGTGTGCTATGCATATAAACAACTTAGTCAAGCGATGGTTAGGCCTACCAAGCTGTAATGGAAGATGACCAAGCATGTGTTGGGATACCTCAGAGGCACTACTCAGTATAGATTGTGTACATACATAAAAAGGGAGTGAAACTTCAAGGCTTCATTGATGCAGTTTGGGCAGGGAGTCCATCCGACAGGAAGAGCATATCAGGAGGTATCTTAAGTATTAGGTCAACCACTTTTTCTTGGTACAACAAGAAACAAAGGTCGGTTGCACTTAGTTCAATAGAGACAGAGTACATGGTTGCAGGTCAAGCAACATGTGAGGCCATCTAGATGAGGAAGATTTTGGTTGGTTTGTTTGGTCAGCAGATGGATCCAACTGTGATTTACTGTGATAATCAAAGTTGTATCAAACTCTTTGAAAATCCAATTTTTCATGATTGGTCCAAGCATATTTATATTCAATATCATCATCTCCGAGATTGTGTAATGAGGTAGATTATGTTATTGGAGTACATTCCCACCAAGTAGCAGGATGTTGACATTTTGACAAAGCATTGTCAAGATGTAAATTCAAGTTTCACAGAGACAAGATCAGGGTAGCTGATAATCCCTTTTTTGTTGAGAGGTAGGTTTGAGAAATGGAAAGAAGAAATTCTAGTTTGATTTGTCCTTGAAATAAATTGTGAATTAAAATCAAAATATATTCTCATAGAAACTTGTAAATAGTTAATTAAGTTTAATTGACTTAATTAACTTAGGAATTTCAAGTTGGAAGTATTTCTGTAGTCATGTATGTATGATCCCTAAAATTTAGGGTCTAGGATGAGTTTATTTGAGTTGTAATTAGATAACTCAGTTTGACTGAGTTATGGTTAGTTAAACTAGTTCTAACTATTGGAGGAACTAGAAGAGGTCTAGTAGTGAGTTGGTGCATCCTCAGTGCTACTCCAGCTAACTTGAGATTCACTCAAGAGAAACTCATGCATGTTAGTTCAAAGAAAGATCTAGTTGAGACTAGAGTGTAGGGACAATGTACTATCAGTTGTATGATTTTCTGAGTTGTACATATCATGCATGCAATCAGTTATGGACCTAAGTTTGGATTGCGCAGTTTTGGAGGAACAATTTCCCAATTAAATTTGAGTTGATCCTCTCAGGACTTGCACAAGGAAATAGGGGCTTGGAAGGCAGAAAAATTGGCTAAGTGTTGGCTAGAGTGGGCTTGTGAGGAAAAGAGTTGATTATAATTTTGCAGGGATTGTTCTAGTGAGAACAAGCATTGTATTTTCATTTTGGATTTCTGATTAATGCAATATAGATAGTCGGGGTTTTGATCAGTTGCTTTCCCCAGAGAAATACTGTGTTATGTGTCATTGATTATCTTCCTCTTGCTGATTATTGTTTTCATCAATCTATTATTGTCTTATGTTTTAGAAAATTACATGAGCTGTTTAATCTACAGGAAAATCTACAATATTTGCTAGGTTTGCTAGCCTTTTAACACAGGCTCTTTAGCTTAACAACATAGGCACCATGGCCTTAAAACTCATATATTATATTATAATACTATAATATATTTTAGTATCAAGCCATTGTACCTTTATAACAATGGATAGGAATAAAATAATATTTTCTTGGCTTATTCCCATTGCTAAGCTCCCTAGCCCCCTCACCTTTCCTTTCGTCAAGTCCTAGCCGCCACACTCTTTTCGTCCCCTATTCTATAGTCATGGTGTTATTTTATTAATATCAACATGTTTATATATTATATTTTCTATGTTAGCTAACATTTTAACACACAGGGTCTTTGGCCTAACAACAAAGGCATCTTGACCTTCAAAATCATATATACACCGGTCCATTTGCCTAACACATTTATACACACATGCATGCATTCCTCAACATAACCTGACTCACCAGCCTAAGTATCATATGTATATACACATTAGAATTTGGGGTTCTAGTTGAGGGTAATACATTCCCTTCTCCATTTTTCATGCAATGTCCATAGCACATTTAGATACAAGTTTAATCAAAATTTACAAACATTTGTAGAAATTATTGTTGAATGTTCCTCTATGAAAAATTTCAAGGGAGTGTTTTTCACAAGGCACATTTGAATTACTTTCCCTATCCATTATTTCATTAATGATTGAAATATGTGGTTGTAGCATCTGTAAAAGAGCACTGAGATGTTCTTGTATCCATATTGTCCATATAGTTTGGTGTTTGAAATTGAGTTACCATTCTTTCATTACCTCCTTCCAAATTAAGAAACCAGCCCATAGTCAATTCTTTATGCAAAAACTTGCATTGAGAAACTTTGCCACCAAAAAACCACATCTTGTAGACATCGAAGAGGTGCAGTTGCAACTTCAAGTTGTATGGTCACATTTATTTTGTCAAAAAACTATTGGCCATGGGTTAATAACAAGAAGCATTGTTTGAATTCAAGGCTTCCTGAAGTTCAAATCTTCAACCCATATTCAAAATTTTCAATAGCAACAATTAGAAAATATACTTTAGATTCATGGAAATTATGTGAAGATCATCTCATCCATGAAGCTTGAGAGTTGACCTTCTCCTTAGTAGGATAACATTTTCCATTAGTTGTCATTCATTTATGATATTTTCATGATTACCTTTTCTTCATGCTGGAAAACATCATAAATACCCTAGGAATAATCATTAGATTCAATAACCTAATTTTCACCATCTAGAAATTCATCCCTTTCATTTTAGAGTCAAGTAATTTCATAAGAAATTAGGCCTTGCATCACCTTTACATTGATGTGGCTAAGTGATTACATATGTTGTTAATATGCTCTATTTTCACAACTGATGATTGTTTGAAAATTATAAATGAACAACATAATTCATAGATAGGCAATGACATTAAGGAAAAATAATGGAATACCATTGACAAGGCTATTAAATATAATCACATTCCTTGTAATCAACACATTTATTATCTTGTACTAGTAACTATTTTTGAATCCCAGGCTTGGTTGTCAAAATACCATACCTTGTCACTATTTCCACCAAGTTACTCTAAGGGGATCACAAAGTTCATTTGTGATCACCAAGGTTTGATTAACGTGCTTAAGGAAATATCCAATATTCATCACTCAAAATACCCTGGAAGATAGACGTTATCTCCTGTGCTTAATTTTTTATTATCTTATGTTGTGTTTAAAATATTGCTGGCAAGGATCTGCCAATCCATTTTAATCTTTGTTATTTCATATATGTTTCTTTGAACTGCTTGTTTGAAAGTATATATTTATTACATGTCTATTTTTTAATAATATGTTGTTGCTTAGACTCTGGATGATATCAATGAGAATGGAGTGTTGCTGGTTGCATCCCTCAATTAATTCTTATGCTGTAGCCTTCATATTATACTAACTATAGATTTGATCCCAAGATTTTGCACAAGTAAAGTTGCCAAGCTACACATGAAATAGACTACAATTCTCTTTGGGTTTAGTATATTTGTATCATGACATTCAATATTTGGTTCTCCTCACACGTAATCTAGTTGATGCAAATATGACATTAAAATGGTGAGGTCATAAGCCTTCTCAACTTTGTTTCATAACATATACTCATGCTTTTATATGGAATAAAGGTACACTTATGTCGGCATAACTGTCTTCTGATCTATATAACTTACCTAACGCCATTCCACCTTGTAGATGAGAAAAAAAGAAATTGTCTTCAGTTTATTGTCCAATTAGCTAAAAAAATATTTCCATGATATGAAAAATCGTATCCCCTTTGTCATCATCCAAATTCTCTATCTATATGGTTTTCACTAGAAACATGGAAAAAAATGGAATGCAAACTTGATGCATCACTGAAAATAATCATGATTACAAAGTTAAAAAGAACATACTAAGACTTATATGGTATGCTCAATTAGTAAGAAGTCCTCTTGTTCTACTTGGAATATTCTCATGCAATGTACCTGTTGGGATAAGGTCCCTAGGGTTAGTTTTGGGGTTAATTTAACCCAAATTTGTAATTTTTTTTGTAAAAAGAATGTGAAGTCTCCGAAATATGTGGATGTGGAGCGCACAGATAGATAGGAAGTCATAAGGGCCTTAGCCCTTGTTTTGGTTAGTTTTAAGATTCTCCCATGGGCCATGGACCATGGTATTGTATGAAGGAAAGCTATAAATAGTTGAGTCATAACAAGTCTTAGAGATAACTTTTGATAGAGAATTGGGTACGCTGAAAGGTTTTTGTTGTCTTGGGCAAGTGCTAAGGTAGGAAGGTTCTTCTTCCTGCGCTTATGTGAAGAAGGGAAGGCTCATGCAACTGAGTGCGTAGTAGGCCTGTGTAGAGTCCGAAGCTGAGTGCATAGACCCCTGCAATTGTGTGCGCAGGTAGAATAGTTTGTAATCCAAGAATTGAAGATCAATAAACACTGTTTTGAAGAATTACTGCGCAATTTTGTTGAATCTGTTTATGATATATTCTGACGCTTAATAATATGTTTTTATGAAATAATGAATGAATGCTATGCGGATTCACTAAATCTATCTTAATGATGCATGGCATGAATGGTTATCTACTTCCGTGAAGTTAAAAGCTATTTCTATTATGTTTTTTGATGAATTAAGTAGATTAGAACTAACTCTGATCTAGGGTTGTTTGTTGATGCCAAAAATAGGTAGATCATCTGTTTAGGGTCTGCAAAGACTAATTGTGGACCTTCACAAAGGTCTGGAAGCCATTTTAACCTAGGTACAGTAAAGAGCCCTAGAAGACTACCGATCTGTGCGGAAGCAGATCTAAGGCACTGAAAGACATCACACTAGTCTTTGGAAGCAGAAACTTGGTTCTTGCATCCCCCAATACTGCTTCGGGTGAGACTGCGGCCTGCATTAACACATGTTTCTGCAGAAAGGGCTAGCAATGTAGTGTTTTTTTGGCTGGCGCAACTAACTTCGAACCTGGGTCGGGACCCCTTAAGCCAAAAAATGGTTCCGTTGTCGGGACCAATATATTCTTAAGAGATGTGTGATGTCGCATCATTGGAATCCGACTAAGAAAGAGACTGAAAAGTGGTTAGATCGGAATACTCACGAGTTTGCGGCTCAATAAAACAAGAATCCACGCCCGTCGAAGGAAGATTGGTTTGAATATATATCTGTATAGAAAGGTGCATGAAAGTTTCTTTTTCACTTTTCCATGTGAATTATATGAGTGTTTAGCTAAATTGGCAGACAATCAAGGGAGGTGGAAGCTCGATAGTGCTATAGTGTGGACTCCAAAATTGGTGCGACAACTAGAGGCATTTTAAAATAATATCACGTGGGCTATTGATCATTGGCTTGATCGTATTCTGGGAGGATTTGTTACCGAATTTGCAGTTGACACATCAGTTAGCTATAGAGAAGTGGAGCAAAGATTCTTCAAAGGATCGTGAGGTAAGTACTTAAGGTCATTGAATACTTGGGTTAAAATTATATTATGTGAAAAGTGGGTACTTCCATTAACTTAATGTTTAGAACTACGCGAAGTGGGAGACTCTTTAGAAGAAGCGAAGGATCTAGCCTAGAATATAGTCCGCTGATTAAACCCCCTTCAAGTGACGATGAAGGGTTGGTGCTGACTATGCCGCAAAGTGCCATTTATTTAATAATTTAGGGTATTCCAAGGATATCTCATCCATCCACTCTAACTCTGCCTCCACCTCCACCTCCACATCATACACCTACGCCTTCACCTCCTCCACCTCCACTTCCACCATTCAACATGGAAAACACGATGAAGATGTCGTTTTTAAAGGAATGAGTGATGAACATCCTGAACAATTTTGGTTTGTTGCAGGAGATGTGTGGACAACGTAACAGATTGCCGATGAAAATATTAAGAAATCACAGTTTGTTACAACCTTACAGGACTGCGAATTAACTTGGTATATAAAGTATTGCACTGATAACCCCAACGTGTCATTGGCAGCTACCTAGCTAGCTTTAAACAAAGAGTTCAGTAGGCTAAAGTCAGAGGCGCAACCAGTAATTTAATTTAAGGAGATCTGAATGAGAGTCAATGAGACCCTTTGGGACTTTGATCAGAGGTTGAAGTGCCAGATTAGGAAGGCTAATATGGAAATATCAGATACCCAACATCGCGACTGGTTTATAAAACTTCTTTTGCCTCATTTAAGAGTACCTTTGTCACAACAAAAGATAGCAGTGCAAGCAGAAGCCTTGGAGATCGCGATGAGGCTGCATGCATCACCTATTCCAGATACGAACCTGGGGGTGCAACATATTCATTCGTAGTTGGAGATACTGCACTTGGAGTTGCAGAGCCTGAAGAAAGGAAGGGAAGCTCAGCCGGAGGTGCACGCTGAGATTTGGTGTCTAAAATGCAAAAGCCATGGACATGATAAGGATCATTGCTCGATATTTAAGAATTATATCATAAGGGGAGGACATGTACCCCTAAAACTTGAGATTAATATTGGGACGAGCACGGGAGCTACACTGTGGTGCGCTATTTGTCAAGTCACAGGACAAAATGCTATAGATAACTACCACCTACTACAAAAGTTTTTACAGAACCCTCAACAATTACTTTGCAATTTATGTAAGTCTGTAGGGTATGATGAGAGCCATTGTAGAAGCTATTGTTGAAAATGCAACAAGATGATGGAGCTTAGTGAAAAGAAGTCACCTTCACTAAGTGGGCCCGTAGGCTATTTTTGGCGCAAAGTCTATTTTTAGACTATGTCTATTTTTAGACATATGGATCATGGTCTATGAGTTGAAGAATGCTATTTATGGATGATTGGTCATGTTGGTAAAAACAGATGGACCTATATTTTTAGACATAGGGGCGGAGTCTATTTTTAGACTGCCAGTCAAAAAATAGAACAATCGAATATTATTAGCTCTTAATAATATTTGGACTATAAACATTATCTTATCCTCTTGCAGCACTTCAGTTCGAGCTACGTATGTGGCACATGCAACTGCCATAAGTAACTACGCTTTTCCTATGGGTTAGTTGAGCTATTGCATGATGGAATTCAGTTAGAACTCAAGTGATTGAGTTTGGTGGAGTTGATTGAGGAGTTGATGGAGTTGTGTTCAGTTT
>APFE031352184.1:142450-155299 GCA_000404065.3 Pinus taeda | reverse complement strand
TATCAGTTGTGACTATAGCTGTGCATGAGATTTGCACAATCATTGATTGAGATTTCCAATGAGGATTGCGCAGTACAATCCAAGGGAATTCTAACTTGGATCAAATCTATTCTCAACTTGGATTGCGCAGTAGAGGCAGGAAAACAGTGTAGGAGATTTGAACCCGTGACTTGTTCAGATCTGAGCTAGTTTGTGTGTAGCATGTGGAGATAGTACTGAGTACTTGTTAGGAGTATTGTACTATGTATTGTTACATATTCTCTATCATTATAGTATACAAATAGTTTGGGGTTTTCAACTGTATGCTTTCCCCATTACATACTGTGTTGATACGTGTGATTGATGTTTCAATGTGCACATGCGATTGTTTTTTTTTAATTCCGCAAATTGATGATCAATAGTAGAGGAGGTTATGTATTATGCATGCATTCCAAAAATAGTGTATAATCAGGATAATCTCTGTGAATAAGTGTTATATTATTCAAATTTCTACAAAATGGTGTTTAGATGATTTTTTGGGACAGTATTATGGTTGAAGACGTGGATCATTGTACTCTATTTTGTTAAATCATTCAATGACAATCTAATAATAAGAATAATTTGAAAGGTTTTTCCCCATAGTGGGTTTTCCCTAGTCTCTGACCAATCCTGGTGTCTCTATATGTGAATGCTTTTCTTCTATTGTACCTTTATGTTTCACCGCATTGATCAAGATATTGTTCTTTCTATACAGTTACATATGTTGCTGAATAATGATGTAAATATGAATAATGTTATGATGCTTTGGGGTGAATTGAATATGTAAAAGAAGAAATGAAATTATCAAAGCAAATCACAATATAGCCCTAAGAAAAATTAACATGGAACCAGAGTTGGGATGAAGAAAATTCATTGAAGGTCACCCCTATAAAGACACCTTTGTTGGAAGCAAGAGAATATGGTGGAGACCTAAAAGAAGACTAGGGTTTGAAGAAAACCCTAGGAAATCTGGTTATTAGGGTTTGTTGGATATTATTAGGTTAGGGTTTGGAAGAAACCCTAGAATATGACAAATATTTGAGATATGCAATCTAGAAACCCTAGCATGATAAATGTGAATATGTTCAAGTATTTTTGAAAATTTTGATGTAGCCCTAGATGGGATAGTCTCAAATTAGGCAAAGTTGATTATGAAGTTGGCTAAAATATATTGAAGGCAACAATGTTATATGGAAAATGGACAATCATGACTCTTGAAGGTTAGTTCAAGAGGGATATGATCACCTCTCATTAAAGATAAGTACTCTCTCGATTTATGTTACTTTATGTCTTTACTTTTGTTTAGATTTATTGATCATATCATTGATTATACTTCCTGTACATATATTTGAATATTTGGACACTTCTAATCTCCTAGTGAGATGTGATAAGTGGACCTTAGTAGGAAAATATGGCTAATGCATAAAGAGAAGAGCTAGTGTTGGAAAATGAAAGAGGCATCTGATGAAAAGTTGACAAAGTCAAGGTTCACATGTATTTGAATACTGCAAGGTATGTATGGATTATTTTTTTAATGTTATGTTCTATTTGCAACATTGGATGGAAAGATAAACCCTAAGGTATGATTGGAAGTTCACCTTTATGAATGACTTATATATGCATATGAAAATAACTTTGATTCATGGTACTTATGATGAGTTGGTGCACTTGGTATTGGAAAAGTATCTTACATTATATTAAGTCATGGTAAATCCATATAGAAACATTGATTTATGACATATTAGTGAACTTGATGTTTGGAAAGAATTTTACATTTTAGACATGATGGATTTCCTGAACCAGACTAGATACATTGATTCTTATATGGGACTTGATACTATTGTCAATGCTTGTGATAAGCATGATAACCTTTATGATAAAAGTGTAACAATAAGATTGATATTCAGGATCTTCTTGTTGACCTTGGTTAGGTTTAGATAAGCTTAGTAATTATGAAATATGGTAAAATTGGATGCCCTGTCTTGATGATTGGATAATATAATAAAGAAGTGATGTAGTGATTATGATCCTTGAAGTATGATGATACAATTTTCATTTTTCCTAAACATATGACACTAACCCTTGATGAAAGTATGATGTTATATTCATATGTGATGATAAAGTAGTTGATGTGAACATGTTATGTCCATGATGAATATGTGTTTTAGACCTTGATATAGTTTGGTTTCAAGACCTAATAGTTGTGTTGATGCATGAAAGTATTATGATAGATAGGTTGAGGTGGCTTCTCATTAAGAGGAAGAAACTCTCCATAAGATCCATACGCCTGTTATCATTTGCATTAAATTTATTAAATATTATTTATTGTTGAAGTAATATTTTTGGACATGAATAGACAAATATCTGATGTTGTTAGTTTGTAGCAAGTCCTAGTTTGAGAAAAGAAGGTTTCTCTTAGTCTAAGCCCCCACCACACAGAAGAAATCTTAAGGGTGTACTTATAAGCCTCCCAACCACATGGAAGAAGGCCTATGGGTGCATTTGTGCCTGTAGGTCACAAAAAATAAATCCTTATGCATGAAATCAAGAGCGCACCAGGAGCATGATAGTCCTATGGATATGGAGCAGACAATAGAAAGTTCTATGAGCATGGAAGTTTGAATGTTTGGCTTACTATATAGAATGTGAATGTTAGTAACTAAAATTGTGTTTGTAGGGGACCAGAATATGCATATCAATATGTTATTTGGATTCGATCATTAAAGCTAGTATATGACAATAATTGATAACAATTGCAAGGGTTTGACAAGATTTGGCTTATGGTTTAATATAGATGAACAATATTGGCGTTTTGATATGATGTTTGATAGCTCATAGATATGATTTGGCTTATGATTGAATTCATCGAGATAAAAAATTGGGGTTTTGACTATTTTAACTAATGATACCACTCCCTGTCTTGCCAATGTGTTAAGAGAGTGCTTGGAGGTGTATAACCCAAGCTAATTATGATGCAGGTGTTCTACCACATGACTATTAAGTTTCACCATAGGGAAGATCAATAGGAAATAATATGGTTGTGATCCTTACCTCATATAGCAAGTGGTATCTCACCCATTGATTGCTTCATGGATTGGTTGTGATCCTTGCTTCGTAAGTGGTATCTCGCTTATTTCTAGACACAGGGTCAGAGTGTCCAATAGGATGTTCCTCATTGTCATTGGTTTTCGGGTTGAGATGTTATCCCCGATATGGTTCCAAGTTGAGCAAGGTTCCCTAATGATAAACCCTCTAATGTTTCCTAGGTGGTAATATTGGGCTCCCTGCTGGTATTGATTGTGGATGGTAGCAGTGGCTCCTCGATAAATAGAGGGTGGTAGCTTAGGCTCCCCTCCAATTTCAAATTATTCTTCTTTTAGATTCCAAAATGTTCATCAAATGAGTATAGACAGTCAAGAGATAAGCAGGAATACGCAAAGATGAAGAACAATGACAACATTTGATGACGAGATACTTGAGATAGGATATGATTTAATGATGGATACTTGTGATGATTACATGATGAAGTTGTAATTTCTCCCTAGTTGACAGGGAGTGTTAATTTGGTAGCTCAATGAAAAAATCCAACCATGGGAGGAGATTCCTCTTTTCGACAGAACCAATTTCGACTATTGAAGTGCTCAATTTGGACAAGAGAAAGTGTATTTTGAAGGAAAATTTGACATGTGCACAAAAGGACAGGTTGATCCAAAAGAGAAATTGGACACCCATGGATGGATATAAATCCAAGTCAAGTGACCCTAATTTGAAAATCATAATTATGATCATTCTTCATCTTTCTTTGGTTTGGATCGCATAGGTCTGAGATGGTTCACGAAAATTTCGCTTGCATAGGTCTGAGATTGAAGTGTCTGAAGCTTGCACGTGTGATAGGGTTTTGGTTTCCGATCACAGGATTTTCACTGGCAATTTTCATCTCATGCATGTGTTTGGAGGGTTTTAGCCACACACACATCACTGTCTGTGTGCATTTGACCAAATATTTCACCATTCAACCATACTATTCGGCTTTTGAACGCAGATAGTGACAATTGAATGCAGGCTTCCAAAGTAGGGTTTTGATTATTCGCATTGTTGGGTTCATCTCATGAATTTTGTTAAGATGATTTTGATAGATAGAATTATGGTTGAAGATATGGATCGCTATATTCTCTTTTGCTAAATCATTGAATGGCAATCTAATAAGAAGAAGAATTTGAAAGGGTTTTCCTTGTAGTGGGTTTTTCCCTGGTCTCCATCCAATCCTGGTGTCTCTATGTGCGAATGATTTTATTCTATTATTCCTTTATGTTCCGTTGCATTGATGATGATATTATTCTTTATATATAGTTGCATATGTTGTTGAATAATGATGTAAATTTGAATAATGTTATGATGCTTAGGGGTGAATTTAATATGTAAAAGAAGAAATGAAATTATCAAAGAAGAGAACAATATAGCCCTAAGAAAAAAATAACAAACTAGAGTCTTCCATTGTTGAAGCCTAGAAATAGAATACTATATCAACCCCACATATTATTCATCCACCCGTGGTAATTACCCATGGTATTCATTCACCCATGGTATTGTAACTAAAAAAGGCTATAAGTTACAAGTCACATTTTGTAAAAGGACAGATTGTCCACCACAATGTAGCTATTACAATTATTCTCTGTTTTAATAGAAAATAAAGTTTCTTTGTGGTTTTTCTTACTATGTGTTCTCCCATTTTCTTTTGGAATTTAAATTTTCTAGATCTTGAGGGGACGCCAAAGATTTTTATTTTATTTTATTTTTAAACAAAGAATAACTGACTGTAAAAACTACATTGTGGTGGACAATATGACCTTTGACAAAATACCACTTGTTACTTATAGCATTTTTTAGTTAGAATACCACGGGTAGATTCCATGGGTAGGTAAATAACATGGGTGAATGAATACCATAGGTAGATGTCACTTACAATACCATGGGTGGATAAATACCATAGGTGGATGCCACTTACAATACCATGGGTAAATTCCATGTGTGGATGAATACCATGGATGGATAAATACCAGGTGTGAATGAATACCATGGATATATGCCACTTACAATACCATGGGTGAATTTCACTTTCTATTCGAATCATTCCTCCCCACTTAAGAAGCAATGGTCCCCATTGTGTGAAGTTCCATCCTAAGAAGCCTTTGTTGAATATGAAGAGCCACCGAAGAGAAGAATTTTGTGTGGTTAACCCATAACCGTGATGAAAGAAGATTTGAGGATAAAGATAGCGTCTAATGCTTCTGACCAACTGTGATATTGACATTGTTCAACCTAAAAAATGGACTTCAATGAAACGTTGGTTTATGGATGACCCATAACCATGATTAACGAAGATCTGAGGATAGAGAGACCATGTAATGCTTTTGACTAACTGCGATACCAATGGTGTGTGACATAGCAAATGGAATTCGATGACAAGGGTTTTGTGCACTTTACCCATAACCTTGAGTTTGTGGGTGACCCATAGTCATGATGCTTGTTAGTTTGCTTAGTAAAAGCATGGTGGCTTGTCTAGTATATTCTCCTATCCAATGAGATGTTCTAAAGGATTCTTTCACATTATAGACCTCTTTCTACAACTTTGTTGATAACTTCTGTCAATGGTGATGAAATCAATTTTTGTCAAAGATCCATTTGAGGTATTGAAGAGATATTTTTATCAATATAAGAAACTTTAAATTTTATGATATGTGGAGTGAGAAAATGATTCCAGAAACACATGGTATGCACGACTGCGCAACGTTCCAGACATGTGTAACTTGAATTGATCATATCTCTCAAAACTAGGAAATGAATTCAAATTCCGTAAAAAAAACTCATTTCAGATAAAATAAAATAATTTCAAATGATATTTTTTGCACCTTCTAAAATGATTTTTGGAGGTCGTAGCACTTGCATGAATATTTTTGAATATTGATGCAAAACTTTGAAACTAAAAGATGCTTCAAACCCTTATTCCCATGGAGTCGTACCCTAAATCTAATACCATTGATCCAAATCTTGGGGGGAGGCCCCCAAGATATAGAAAATTTAAATGCCAAAAGAAAATGAGAGAACACACAGTAAAAAAACCAGAAAGAAACTTTGTTTTCTATTAAAACAAAGAATAATTGTAAAAGCTACATTATGGTGGATAATTTGTCCTCTTACAAATTACGACTCGTTACTTGTAGCATTTTTAGTTACAGTACCATGGGTAAATTCCATGGGTGGGTAAATACCATGGGGAATGAATACCATGGTTGGATGCCACTTACAATACCATGGGTAAATTCCATGTGTGAATGAATACAATAGGTGATAAATACCATGGGTGAATGAATACCATGGATAGATGTCACTTACAATACCATGGGTGGATAAATACCATGGGTGAATGCCGCTTTCCATTCGGATCACATATGCTCGTATTTATGTGGAGATGGATTTTAGTAAGGGTTTTCCATCAAAGTTGAATTTGACCAACACAGATTAGTTGCAGGTTCAAAAGATAGACTACAAGAATATTTCCTTTCAGTGCTAATCATGTTATGAGATAGGGCACATAGTTAAAAACTACCCCAGAGCCATGAAAACTTTCAAAACCCAAATAGCCTAGAAAAGTAGCCGATTGGCACACAGAGAGAACACTATATAGTTTCCAAGGAAGAAGAACCCCAGGTTAAGGCATAGGATAAGTATGAAGCAATATATGGGCAAGAAGAAGTGGAAGTCATAAACAATCCATCGGGCCCAACTTCAAAAGAAGAACATACTCAACAAAGCCATAAGAACAATTCCTTCTCATGTGTTTCTTCAAACAATAAGACTAAACAAGTTACTTCTTGGGCTAATCAAGCATATGAAGAAGAGTTGTTAAGAAGCCAAAAGGAAGATGTTGCTAGTAGAGTTCATCCTCATATGGGAGATTGGCCAGAGCTATCAAATAACTTGGGATGGATACAAGTTGGAAAAAAAAAGGTGAAAAATATTTCTCCTAGGAGAATGATAAGCCAACCAAATTTAAAGTGACAATTAGATAAGAATGGGATGTAAATGTATTTGAATCTTAAGGGTATTTTGGAAAATCTTTAGTTGGAATAGGAAGATTTTTTATTTATATATTGTAGAGTTTTCGATTGAGGATTTGGATTGAATATGCATGCTCGGTCTCAAATCCTCAAGGAATTGAGTTATTAGAGGAATTCATGTAACTTATTTCCTTGGTACCTATTCTGACTAGGCACAAATTTAATACACAGTCTTAATACATACATCTTATTCCTACCCATTTTTTTATATAAAGACTTGCTTAAATTATGGTGCGAAGTAATTGCTGTTAAATCTGTTATTTACCAACTATTTTCAAGGATTTTATTTTTGGATGGTTTTGTTGCAAAGCTTAGGAATAAAAATTCACTACGCAAATATCTAAAAGTCATGTAGGAATATTGCAACCATATCCATAAATTATTGCATAAAATATGTGAAGTAGTTATCCACATGAAGTTATATTGTGGGAATACAGTAAGAAGACCTTCAAATTATGATCCAATCAAATGCTTGAAAAATAGTTTTTTTTTTTCTTTTTTTAATATTGAAAAATAAAATGTTGCATTGATTAATGCTAAACTAATAGTGGTCAATAGGCAGATCAATTGCTAGAGTTTTGCCTTGGCATGGAGTAATAAGATGTAAATAAATATTATGTATTCTAACTAACACATGAAATGACTCTCTTCCAAGCACTTTTTCTCATTAATTTTGTCCAAAATCTGGTAGATATTTTTAAGAATATAAGTTTAAGTTTTTTAATCTGCAAAGTTTGAGTGCCTTAGGGGTTTTTTAGGGCATTGAATCTATTTATGCATTCAAAAGTTAATTTTAAATAAGAAAAAATCACAATCTTACTTGAATTTGTATTGTCGGATTCCCATAAAAAAAACCATTTCAACTATTCGTTAGACTCTTCCAATAAATATACTTACCAAGAGTTATTGTACACCACTATTTGTGTCTTCCTCAACGCTTTCATATACAGTAGTAAAAACGTAAATGTGCAAATTTAATAGTGGTTATTACCCACCAAAGTTTATGCAAGTCCTTGTTCCTGTAGTAAATTAATTTCTCCACTTCATATATAAATTTATTATTCCATGTCATGAAAGTACTATAACAATTGGTTTTTCTATTGACCACTATTAGTTTAGCATTAACAAATGTAAGTTATAATGTTAAACTTTGAAAAATAAATGGGTAAGTGCTCTTCAGCCCAATATGGAAGAGATGTTGCCATGTCCTATTATGTTATGTAAACATTTTGACTCCATCAAATTACATAAAAATAAAAATAATTAATTATGATTATAATTATAATTAATAATTAAAGCAGTCTAGATCCATCTTAACGCCAGATCTATTAAGGGTCGAGAATGATCAAATCTCTTGAGGTGCAAACCTCTTTGAGAATGAAAAGATATTTGATCCCTCTCAACGCTAGGTAGATTTGGAGTTAAGATGGATCTAGGTTGGTTAACACATACCCCTTTCATATTTTTAGTCTTCCTACACCATATATTTCCCCTAACACTGCCAAATTCCTATCAATTACAACTCAAACTCAAATTTGGTGAACCCATCAAATAATTCTTAGTTAATTTAGAAACAACAAATCCCATATATATTTTTTCTATAAACATAATTTTTAACTACACGGTTACAATGCTGCTCCTACATAAGTACCAGCAAAAACATAAATAATGGTAGGAAGTAACTCATCATAAGAATATTTATTTAAATCTTATTCCTACCTATTTTTTATGCATAGACTTGCCTAAATTATGGTGGGAAGTAATTCATGATAAATATGTTATTTAGCAATTTTCAAGGATTTTATTTTTGTAGGGTTTTCCTGCAAAGCTTAGGAATAAAAAATCACTACACAAATATCTAAAAATCATACATGAATATTGCAACCATATCCATAAATTATGGCATAAAATATGTACGGTAGTTATCAACATGGCATTATATAGTGCAAAGACAACAAGAAGATCTTCAAATTATCGTCCACTCAAATGTTCAAAAAATATATATTTATTTTTAATAATATTTAAAATAAATATTTATTTTTCAAAGTTAAATATTATAAGTTGCATTGGTCAATGCTAAACTAATAGTTGTCAATTGGAAAATCGATTGCTAGAGTCATACCTTAACAGGGACTAATAAGATGTAAATAAATATTGCGAAGTCTAACTAATAGAAGAAATGGTCATCTTCCCAACACTTTTTATGGTCAATTTTGGCCAAAATAAGGTAGAGATTTTTAAGAATCTAAGTTTAAGTTGCATAATCTGCAAAACTTGAGTGCCTCCTAGGTTTTTCAAGTTGTCAAATCCATTTATGCATTCAAAATTGCATTTTAAGTAAGAAAAAATCACAATCATACTCAAAATTATATTGTTGGATTCCAACCCAAAAAAGTCATTTGGTCTTTTGGTTAGACTCTTCCAATAAATATACTTACGAAGAGTCATTTACCACCATTATATATGTCTTCCTCAACACTTTCATATGTAGTAGTAAAAATGTAAATGTACAAACTTAATAATGGTTACTACCCACCAAAATTTATACAACTCGGGGCCTTAAGGAAGAAATTAATTTCTCCACTTCATATATCAATTTGTAATTCCTTGCCAATAAAGGGCTACAACAATTGATTTTTCTATCGATCACTATTAGTTTACCATTAACCAATGCCAGTGATAATGTTTAACTTTGAAAAACAAATGGAGAATGCCCCGTGATTAACACATACCATTCAAATTTTTAGTCTTCCAACAACATATATTTCCCCCAACTCTGCCAAATTCCTATTAATTATAGCTCAAAATCAAATTTGCGAGACCCTTCAAATAATTCTTAGTTAATTATATTTAGAGGCGCTCTTTAGCCCAGTATGGAAGTGATGTTGTAAGGTTATGTTATGTATATATTTTGTCTAGGTCAAATCACATAAAAATAAAAATAAAATAAAATAAGTTATTAATTAAAGAAGATTGCACCTCAAGTGATTTGATCCCTCTCGAGACTTAATAGATCCATAAGCTAAGAAGGATCTAGGCTAGTTTAGACCTGACAAATCTTGTACACATTTTTCTAACAGCATAAATTTAACTTGAATGGCACAGATTAACCTACTCTACAACTTGTTTATGAAAGAAGAGTGACAACACTACTAAACTTTACATAATATTTCTAAAATTCTTTAATTTGATCAATTTTGTTTTATATATTAGTCTTAAAATTGTTTTTTAATATTTTTTTATTATTTGTTTAACTATTTATAGAGGGATCAAGTTTGGAGTTAATATGGATCTAATCTATAGCCTTACATTCCATAATGGATTTCCTTGAGCCTTTAAATAAGCTTCATCATAACAAATAATATGAACAAACAACATTGGTTTGTAAACCACCATTGGTAAACTCATCAAATGACTAAACTCAAAATTATCTTGATAATTATTATTTTTAATTTTAATTTTTAATTAATTTTAAAATTCCAAGTCAACATAACATATATAACTCTTATAATATTTTCCCCAATATTAGGGTTATGTAGAGCGTCCTCTCCACACAATAGCAATTTTTTTATATATTAATTTAAAACCTTATAATATGATAAATGAAATAACTCCAAATAATATACTATTATAGAGGGATCAAGTTTGGAGGTTAATAATGGGAATCTAATCTATAGTCTTTTATAGAGGGATCAAGTTTGGAGTTTAATAATGGATCTAATCTATAGTCTACATTCCATAATGGATTTCCTTGAAGCCTTCAAAAAGCTTTCATCATAACACCATACTAATGAACAAACAACATGGTTTGTAAACAACCATTGTAAACTCATCAAATGACTAACTCAAAATTTATCTGAATAATTTTATTTTTATTTTAATTTTTAATTAATTTAAATAATTTAACCAAGTCAACATAACATTATATAACTCTTACAATATTTTTCCATATTAGGGTTGTAAGAGCATCTCTCCACACAATAAGCAATTTTTATATATATATTAATTTTAAAACCTATATATGATAAATAGAAATAACTCCCAATAATATAAACCTTCTCTTAATACATGCATGATAAAATATTTTGTATTGACCAACTAATACTTTTTTTTGGTCAAGTTGTTTGAGTTCTTCAAAGATTAAATCAGGCTTGCCTTATGGCTTGAGAAACCACAACCCATGGGCATTTAAGCCATCAAAATCACCCGGGGATTGCAATTGGCCTAGGCCACACCAACCCTTAACATGGCTAGTTTTTTGCACACGGAATTTCGAACCGATGATCTTCACAACACAGAATAACTTAATAATTCGCCCCATCGTCATCTATCCTACGCCCTACGAACTATTGACCAATCTATTATATTTAATGTATCTTAATATCTATTTTATTAGATATTTATTTTTGTTATAAACTAATATTGTTTTATTTTTTATTAATAAAAATTAATAAATAGTTAAATTAAAAGATATGTGAATAAATAAAAGGAGAACTCGACATCGAACTTCTTTCCTTTACTTTTAATGATTCTTGCCACGTAGTTTACTTTAACTTTACATCCATTGATCTTATATTCAGTTTGGTGAGTCTCTACTTGTTTTTTGAAGGACACATTTGTTTTGACCCTTAGAAGATTCTCTGTAATATATATTAATTATTATTTATATAAATATGGTTTTATATTATATAAAATTTTAAATAATAATATATAATAATAAATAATAATAATTTTGAAACATAATAACTTTACATAATTTAAAATTTAGCATTTCCAAAACTAATTTTAAGTCATAGACTTTTTTAATTTAACAATATGTTTAATTTACATCTATTTCATTAATTATTCTTATATAAAATATTCATGATATATACATATAACACAAATAAATACCCCATACATATTCTCAAATAATTACCCCATACATATTCTCATACATCTCACACATCAATTATAAAGTAGGAAATTCAATTTTAAACTTTTAAACCATATCAATAACATAGCAAAGTCACATCATAATGTTCAAATTTTTCAATAAAAAATGTTTTTAGTAAATATGAGTTTAACTACAATTGGAATCGTTACCACGGTTGTCAAACACAAGTCTGGTGAAAAGAGCCTATAACGAATCTTTATTGCAACATAAAATTTTCCCCATTATAATCATGTTGAGTAACTTTGACCCAAAGATATAGTCACATTAGAGCTTTTTTTTAATCATAAATAACATATTCCTTTGAATTAATATTTTATTATTATCATGTTGACTAATTTTGACCCAAAGATATAGGCACATTAGAGGTTTAATTTAATAGAAAACAAAGTTAAAATGATGTCAAATCTACTCGCAGTTGAAATGATTTTGATGTGCCATTTCAAATAAAGTAAAGTTAGAGGAATGCGTGTTACATATATATTATTATATATTGTTAATAATAATTGTTAAATTAATAGGAATAAAAAAATTTATATTAAATTTATAAATATAATAATTTTTAAAATTTAAATATATATTTAAAAATATTTTGTTAAATCTCTGATGAGTGAGAGAGGGTGAATGGAGTGGGGTGTGACTTTGTACTTGTTATTTTTGAGTTGGTAGTAATGAAATATATTAAAGACGGGGTGGCATGGCCATGCCTGTTAGAAAATTATATATTACGGAGCAATGGAACACATAAAATATTGCAGAAATATAAACACAGAAAACGCA